>CM026166.1:13276222-13449825 GCA_014825975.1 Bombus haemorrhoidalis | reverse complement strand
AAGGAAAAAATATAAAGCTCTGTTTTCTAATCCATTTCTTTATTAAATAGGATAATCGATTTAACAGAGTGTCCCAAAGTTCTACTCCAGAAAACATTCATACATACATCTTGATTTTACCATATTACATTAATATCCACAATCGTTCTGATGAGGTCATCGGTTCTTACATTTCTTTGTATAAGTGATACTAATCTAATAGTAATAATAATGTAAATACAAAACGTTAATCGAATATCTAACAAGATATGTCTTCAGCTACTCAGATACTTGCAAGATAGGAGTAACACATTGATTTTGTCACCATTGTACATTGATGTAATGATGTTATCGGACGTGAAGTTCATTAAAATCGACATGTTACAGCATCTAAGTGATGACTAACTGTGAGTCAATCCCTTTGTGGGAAAACGAATCCCGTACCGTGTGGTATTATCGTGATTTCCGGAATCTGCAAACAGTATTTTTATGATTATTGAAGTTAATCATTACCAATAAAAATAATAACGTTCACATAATATTGACATATGTTCTTAGTTGGGAAAAGAGGAATTCTGTAATCTAATAATCATCTGTCATCCTATAATAATGAAATGGTTACTTCCACATATCATAGAGAGAAACATAAAAATAGTATGCATAGAAAGAAATATAAGAAATTATCGAGTAGGTAAAAGAAAGGAACATAAGTGAATAAAAAAACAATGAAATAGGAAAGAAGGTAATTCAATAATCAACTGTATAAAAAGGGTTATATAGCTCTATAGTTGTTATACTAATTATATGAATTCATATAACGACAAAGTAAATAATATTTTTTGTACAGATATCTTAAATTAGGAACGAAATAAAATGAGTACAAATGCGGGAACGTGGGAACGAAATTGTTATAAAGGATGTTTAAAGATGTGGGTTAAAATGTGTGACGATAATCTTGTTAAGAGACGTTATAGTGTGTATGTTCTTGTGGATAGGTATTTTATCTTTACATACCTCGACCGTTTCCGGTGTTCCTAACGCGTAGATCACTGCTTCGGCAATGTCTCCAACTTTTAATATAAAATTATTGCTCACTACATCTTGGACATTTTTTATCATATCCGTCATCACAGCTCCGGGACTGATGTTCTATTATGATATAGAGATAAAACCATGTGAGTATTATTTGTTCGTATAGTATATGCATAGTTATATCTGATTATTCAGAATTACGTTAATACATGGGAAATCATAGACAATTTTGTTGAGCCAATTTGAATTATGGAAATAACAACGCTATCTATTAATGGCATGTGTTAGATTTAGGTCTTCAATGCTCTCACCTTCGAAAATTTTCATTTTCTTGTCTGTACTTATGGACTAACGATGGCATTAAATAATATACTATATATATGTAAATAACGAGTTGTTACCGTGATTTTGACGTTCAGCTTGGCCGCGTTTATTTCGTGACGGAGTTCTATCCCTAGAGCTGTTAGACCGTATTTACTAGGACCGTACATGCCGATCGGTATGGTTATCGCTTCAAGATGTAATCCGACAATGCTATAAATATATTAAAAAATGTAATAATTTAATCAACCTGTGTATGCAATATTAGAATAATTTATAAACAGTATTGTTCGATTTGCAGGAATGCGCCCTCATTAGAGATTTTAATGAAATTTCTTTAATTTCTTCGTTCAAACGTGCAAATTACGATAAAACTCCATTCGGATTCCAATGACTTTGTAGAAAAATAAAGTACCAACCCTCATTAAACGAAAGGAATTTGCGCAAAGTTACATCTCGTTATAGACACAAATGTGATAGATGTTTTCTTTGTTTTTATATTTTTGGTGCATTTTGGACGTTGAGCTGATATCGATAGAAAGGACTATGGAACATAAAAATAGGGAGATATAGTGCATTGAAGCACCAGATATCACCGAATTTACTCGATAAATGTAATGTTATTCAATCTATATTTGTCTATGTCTAGTATATCTATGTGAAATACAAACGTTATTTATTACCTCTGGCCTTATTCGTTATTAAAGATAAACTCCTTGTTGTTTTCTTTGTGACTAGCATATCTGTTTGTAACAGTTTTAATAATTCTAATAACATGTTAGGCGAAGTGTTTCATGAATTCAACAGAAGTTTACTCTACAATGAAACAAATGCCATTTGAAAAACGATAGTTTTTATACTATTTAATTATTTCAGAATCATATGTAATTCAATAAATTGTGCATACAAAAATTATATTACAAATATATTAGGCAAACAATTGTATTCAACATCAAAGTTATATGTTTTGCTTTTGATTTCTCTCTTTGTGAATAAAAAATAAAAACTGTTCATTTAGATTAAAAAAAAACAATTAAGATTTGAGACGACAAATGATACGATAGATTCATCGGCATTTTCCATAGATATATTTAACACTACCATCTATTAAATACAGAGTAAATATATTCTTAATACATATGGTAATAATAATTCGTAATACGTAAAGTTACCTAGAGATATTAATTACATGGCCGCAAGCGTTGCACTTTTTCATAAATTTTATGGCTTCTCGTGCTAGAATTGCTGGTGCTATCAAATTGGTATCAATGACTCTACGGTATTCTTCGGTTTTTGAGTCTGTAACAGAATATTTACGATTAGTTGTTACAAACAGAAATGAATCTATGAGTATTATTATATATCCAAGCTGCTATTAGTAAGAGTAATTAAATATAACAGTTACAACATGTAAGCATCAAAGTTTAGATAAAATAACCTTAATTTCGCGAGTAAAACTGTAATATTTATGTAATATTTGAGATTTGCAACATACACACTTAAAGATAACGACTAAAAAAGCATTATTATTCTAAAATAGTAGCTGTTGTAGAGAGTCAAACATCTGGAAACAAAATCTGAGTTTTGCTTGAAAAAATCAGTCGAAAATAGCGGACACAACTTTTTTACGTCAGATTTGACGTAAAGATTCTTCGGATATTCCTTAAACACATCTAACTACTTTTTTATCTGATAAATTTAAAAAATATGAAACAAGAAAATCTAGATCAGAACATAGTTAATGTACAAAGTTTCGATATTGCAAAGCATTTTTAACACAGTATAAGTGCTAATCGTCAGTAATATATCAGTAATAATTAATAGATAGCGATTTTTCGGAATAAATACCACTCAGAGATTGCAATAACTGAAAATCACATATCTAGCAAAATAAAAAGATCCTATTTCTTTTGTTCCTATGGTTGAATTTCCGGTCTAACAAAACAATGTTGTAATGCTTATGTTTTAATGCAAATGTATATAAATACTTCTTCCTCGTACTATGGTATTCCTTCAACAATAAACCGATGACAACAAGATTAATTTAATCAGGCAAGATAATTCAGAGTAATGTTTGTAATCACTCCAGCGGTTATACTGATAACGAAATTAATTGCTTTTAATTTCCGACACAACTGACTTCTCCGCTAATACTGAAGAAATCTGGGACATTAATTGCTTATGAGCACTATTTGTCCAACGAAAGCTTTCCTACTACAGATAGTAGATAAACGAATCTAGATTATTGTAACCATTTTACATCTGTAGCATAATAATATAACCTATGATTACTGGCAATACTTAGAAAGAAAGAAGAATACAGAAAAAAGGAAAATTCAAATCCAAGTATATTCGTAAAATACCATATATGGATATGAATGAATATTTTTACCGAGGATAGGTGTGGTACTAAGGACTCCAGCATTATTCACTAGAATATCAAGACGACCAAACTTTTCATCGATCCATTTGAAAACCTTAAGAATATCTTTTTCGTTCGTTACATCGCACTCGATGGGGAAAAATTTATCCTTTCCAATTTCTGCTGTAGCATTCTGAAGCTTGTCTATTCTTCTTGCTAAACCAACTACTTTAATGCCATGGCTAGCCAGAGCTTTCGATATCGCGAGACCGATTCCACCGCTGGAACCGCTCACAACTGCAATTTTACCGGACCAACGATTCATCATTCTTGTTAGCACACCGCAACGTAACTGCGCAGAAAGGCAATGCGTTACTTTATACGAAGGATTATATGCACTGGCCTTGATTTGTACCAATCAGTGTTCACTCATGGTATGTCGTTCCAAGTAAGTACTTACGTAATACATTACATTACATACAAACGTGTATGTAATGATCTTCAATTTGCAGGGCTCGTACATCAAATGCAGCTACTTAAATATTCCGAAACAGAACGTGCAAAATACAGAAAGATGTATCAGTTGTAAATTATAGAGAGCCAGATAATGCGATCATGTAAATCCCGAGGAAGGTGTCGATTACATTTTTTTTATTACAGACATTGGATACATAAATCATAACTATAACTATACCTCCATACAATCAGTCCTCCTCCTCTTACAACGAGTTGAGTAGTCATGATTAATCGGTGTAAATAATCAAAGCAATCCACTACAAAGCCACGTACTAGGTATCTACAGCGGCTGCAGTTAATAAGTACAAAGTCTAGTCAATTATCGATGTTCAGGAACGAATTTTTGTCGAAATGAAAGGCTAGTTTTATAACTCCATTTATGGTATTCTTTATATTCATTGTTACCTAATTTATATTTATATTGATAACAAATAGAAAATACAATGCAATACAAAAAATAGCAGTCTATTCCATAAAATCCCGAAAACCTATTCTGCATAAGTGGTTGTTATATGTCCTCGCTGATAACAACTGAGTCATATTACAAAAAGAGATTTACAATACTTATCGAGCACCACAACTATAAAATAGCGATGAATCATTATGAGCTGAACACTTCGATCACTTTGGCAGTTCTAGTGTTACAAGCGTTCTGCTTATTTATTTTAATCAAATAGAATGACGAGTACAAGTTGTTGTTACTTTGTAATTGTAGATTTACTTAAAGTTTTGAGTAATGTGTCGTACATGCGACTCCGGTATAGTTTTTAATTAAGATCGCAACATAAAGTATATTTTATTCGAGTGTCTCATGCTTACCTTGTTGTATTCACTCTTGATATTTGAAAGTCATTGCTAAGCGTGACAATTGCGAAAGGCAAAAGTAAGTGGAGAGAAATTTGATAAGGTAAAACTGATTGTTCAGAGATGTTACATGTATGAGATCTTCAGTAACTGTCGGTGCAATCCAGCAATTGTAATCGTAAATCTCTAATTGAATTGATTCAACTTTCACTTCTGCTCGTATTTGTATTCATAAATATGAGTGTTACAGGCCAAGACTGTGAGTACCATGATATGGTATTTTATGAAATTCGGTTGCGATTGTTTTAGCAGAAACGCTCCCAAGGTCAAAGGACGCATATCAAGTTCTGGATTATTGTTTGCGAGGATGAACTTGAGGCGAGCTCAGGACGCTTCTAGAATGAAGTCACGTGCAGACGCTCCTGGCGCAAACATCAAGAAACCGAAGGAGGTGAGTTCAAAGTTGGCGAACAAACTCGATACGAAATCAGCGTATCGCTATGAGAAACGGAACAATCGATTTTGATACGAAAACATGGAGTTGTTAGTGGATTGAACAATAACACAAATGACCCTAACGAAAAATCGAGGCGCTTTTATAATGTTGGAGTAAGTACAGCCAAATTTGACGTGAAATTAGAGAGCTATAGTATCCAGCAAACCTCATATTAAATTAGGAATTTGCAAAGGCTATTGTTTTCCTCACTAATCTGATGCAAAATCAGGAATTTGCAAAGGCTATTGTTTTCCTCACTAATCCGATGCAAAATCAGGAATTTGCAAAGGCTATTGTTTTCCTCACTAATCCGATGCGAAATCGAGGAGCCCTTCAGTTAGAAAGATTTTCTTTGGATACTGAGACAAATACTCAAATACGTATATGATAAACAACAGATTATTATACCTGAGTATATATCGTGAATAAATAAATATAATTATGTATTATTTAAGTGCGCATGACAAGTGGAGTTATCACAAACAATTATAAATAATAATTGGTACTTATGATATTTAATCAATGAATTTAGTGTTAATATTGTTTTGTTCGTTCAAAACATTCATTTCACCGCGCCAAAATTCATACAACGGTGAACCGTAAAGAATGATACATGGCATTATTAAAATTAGTTACGCAACTTCTCAAAACTCCGAAAATCATAAGAAAATCAAGATAGAATGCATGCGCGAACTGAAAAGACTATGCATTGAACAGAAAATGGATAGAGAGTACTAGATTTTACAGATACTAAATTTTACAGACAATCAATTACTACATATTTATGACGGTTTAAAATCTCGACGAAAAAAATAAGTATTATTTGCTAACCAAATATAACACAATTAAGTGCTTGCACAACAGTATTTTAACACGTGCATTTGATCATTATCGATCGTAAACAGTTTCAGGAGTCAAGGTTGTCGCTGACCAGCGATCTTTGCACGATCCCGTGATCAGCTGGACGCCAATACGAAAAAGTGTATGTAAGTATCACAAGTTTCAAACGTTTAATATTAATTTACTGTCATAAATTTTACTACTTCATAACAAACTGCATGTGTAGCGAGGTCCAAAACTACTGGGCACAGCTAACACACAACTGATATACTCAATGAAAAAAAAAGAAAAGAAGGAAAAAGTTAGCAAAAAAAAAAAACAGTATGCAATTAAAATCCAAACAATAAATAAAAACATAATGAAAGGTGTGTTGGTTTGAGAGTTCGAGCAGGTGTAATATGTAGCCATTTCCACTGAGACCTAGTAATTAACATTCTTTTTTGGAACTTAAACTTTGGAAAGCAATATCAATCTAAAAACTATGATAACGTAACACATCGTAAAATATATGAGTTTCAGTCTTAATGTATATGTAGACTAAGACTACTGTGCGCGCTTTTTGCATAACGAGATAATATTTAATTTAGAATGGAAAATAAAACGCCCTTTACCGAATTTTTCTCATTTATTAAATAGAACAATTGATTTAACAAAGTGCAGAATATTTTATTTCTCCAAACATCCTACTTTTATTATTTTGCACTGAAGATTCAAAATCGCACTCATGATTCTTCCGTTTCTTTGCATAAAACATAATAACGTAATAGTGGAAATAACCTAAATATAGAATGCCAATCGAATATTTATCAAGATATCCCTCAACATATTCTGACACTTAGATGGTAAGAGTAACACACCGATTTTATCGCTATCGTACATCGATGTAATGATGTGATATGTCTAAAGTTCATTAAAATCTGAGAAGGCATATTTTAATATCAAAGTATTGACACTGAGTTAGTTACGTTCTTGCAAAATAAGTTTCCTGCCGTATGCTGTTATTGATTTTGCGGTATTTGCAAACATTATTTCTATGAATAATAAAATTAATCATTGCCAGCGTAATTAATAACACATTCATATAATATTGACATATGTCCTTAATTGAGAAAAGAGGAATTAAACTGTTTAGAAACAAATTCATATTTCATTCTAATATTCCTGCAACGAACTAGCAAAAAACTACAAAATAACACCAAGTAATCGAAGAAATTGAATCATGTCATATTATTTTACTAAAAACATCGTATAATAATAAAATGGCTACTTCTACATATTATAGAAAGAAATATAAAAATTATATGTATAGAAAGAAACAAAAGAAAATATCAAGTAAGTAAAATAAAGGAATATAAGTAAATAAAAGAACAATAAAATAGGAAAGAAGGTAATTCAATAAACAATTGTATAAAAAGGGTTATCTACAGGGTAATTCTACATTTGTTATACGAATTATATGAATTTATATAATGACAGAGTGAATAATATTTTTGTATACAGATATCTTAAATTAAAAACAGATATCTTAAAATAAAACGAATACAAATGCTGTAACGTGGGAACGAGATTAATATAAAGAAAATTAAAGCTATGGGTTAGAATGTGTGGCGATAATCTTACTAAGAGATGTTACAGTACGTAAGGTTTTGTGAATAGGTATTTTATCTGTAAATATCTCGACTGTCTCCGGTGTTCCTAGCGCGTAGATCACTGCTTCGGCGATGTCCAACTTTTAACATAAAATCATCGCAGATATTCCCGATATCGTGTATATCTTTTATCATATCCGTTATAAGAACTCCAGGGCTAATATTCTATTAAAATATAAAAATTAAACGATTTGAGAATTGCTTGTGCTTAAAGTACATACACGACCCCATTTTATTATTGAGAATTACGTTAATACATGGGAAATCATTGACAATTTTGTTGAATCAATTTTAATTATAGAAATAACAACGTTATATATCGACGCCATGTGTTAAATGTGTGTTAGATTTATGTTTTAATGTAAATGTATATAAATATTCCTTCCTCGTACTATTGTACGTCTTCAACAGTAAACCGATGACATCAAGATTAATTTAATCAAGCAAAATAATTCTGTATAATAATAAAAATAATTTTTTTCTGTTATACTGATGACAAAACTAAACTGATTTCTTGAAATTTTCCACATAACCGTCTTCTCAGAAAACGGTCAACACTATTTGTACAACGAAAGCTACAACAGATAGTAGTTCGATACAGGAAAATCCTGGATAAGAATGTTATCCAACCATCCGGCACCAAATAACAGGCATTAAACAAATCTAGATTATTGTAACCATTTTACACATTTTGCACAATAATTGTATAATTCATGATTACTAACAATATTTGAGAAAAAAAAGGATTACAAGAAAAGAAAATACAAATGCAAGCATATTCGTAAAGCATCATAGATTGATATCAATAAATATTTTACCGATGATAGGTGTGACACAATCCGGCATTATTTACTAGAATGTCACGGCCACCAAACTTTTTATCAGTTTATATATTAGTACATAATGCACTTAACAATATCTTCTTCTTTCGTTACATCGCATTCGACCGGGACAAGTACACAAATACGTATATGATAAACGAAAGATTATTATAAATGTGTATATGTTGTGAATAAGTACAATTATATATTATCTAAGTGTAGATTGTACTGGCAATGTAGAAAAAATGACAATGACAATAAACGTGTAAAATAACAAAATTATTATAAATAATTAGTGATAATGAGAAATTATGACACTTAATGAATTTATTATCAATATTACTCCGTTCATTGTCTCTACTACACTACTATATAACTCATACTGCATACATTTATTTCAACGCATCAGAATTCACACTATACTTATATATAACGTTCCTAAAATTAATGCTACGGGGCGCCACAATACTGCAACGATTTTTAAAGATATAAAGATGGAGTGCATAAAAGCGATAACTGAAGCGCTCTCGGTACGAGAGCTGAAAAACAACATAGGAATAGAGAAAGAACTCTGCATAGAGAGAGATCTGTTATTCCTTGCCTAATAACGCCTGCACATTTGTACAGTAAATATGTAAATGTTACAACGATCAACGAACGGGTCAGCGTGCATGCATGCAAGCTTCTGTTCTCATTCTTATGTCGCATCCACTCACACGCTAACATGTAGCTTGCTTACTCTATCCTTATATCCTTATATCGACGATACATAACATTTCTACTCTCATTGCCTTACCATAAGGCATAACATAAAGTTTAATAAAATGACTATACCACGGTTATAGTATAAATATGTCTCGCTAGGAACAACTGTTCAAAAATTGCGTCGTGAAAAATTAACATGGAAAACAATAAAGTTATCGTGTTTGCGAGCAAAGATAAGTAGAATGTCTGCCTTTGTTTGAGACATTCATAACAAGTCACGCATGCGCAGAACGAGAACTTTCTTATTTTCTATGTTGATTTTTCATGACTCAGTTTTCAGACGGTTCCTTCTATGCTTTCAGCATAGGAGTGTCTAAACCTGTTTATATGATTGTGATCTATATTAGATGTAGTTTATGATTCATGATGATTTCATTTCTCAATTTTAAATGGAACTACATGCAATATATTTTTTATTATATCTAATTTAAGATAAGTTAAGTTAAGATTTAAAAATAATTTAAAATATACCTTTTAAGCAAAAAGGATAGTTATTTTTCAGAAAGATAGCAGATGAAAAGATCATAATTAGAATTCTTAGAAAAAATTTATAAACTTTGATTTACTACTAAAATATTTGAAAATTACTGATGGCCTGCGATACATATACATTTACATGTAGACTGCCATCTATAACGTAGTTTCAGACTTAGTCCACAGTATAAGATTTTACGTGTCTTGTGTCTACGAATGTCGCTGTATCGGACGATTTAGCCAGAGTTTGAAATAAATTTAAAGACAATATTATTAAGTGTGCGATACGCTGGAAATATGGCAAGCCAAAATTATTTAAGTGATCCAAAAAATCCTTTCTTCTCTCTCGAGGATGATATAGACGACGAAACTTTTCTAAAAAGTACACCACCAAGATCTGGTCTTACGACTTACAATCAGTATAATAATTTTGACAATGGCCTCGAACAAAAACGTCAACAATTATTGCAACGAAAAAAGGAAATAGAAGATCGTACAATACAATCAACAAAAAGATCTATTTCGCTTTTAAGAGATTCCGAACAGATTGGAGCTGCTACTGCAGAGGTGATTCTAAAAATTTGTCACTATTAAATATGTTGTTTTTTAAGTCTTACTATAATAATTATTTAGATGTATTTCTTGAAATATTTATATAATGTTTATTTGGTAAATCCTGTTTGCCCATTTTTTATTTACTATGTTAAGTTGTTTTTAGTATAAAAGAAATAATTTGTTATTATAAGGAAACTACTGCATTTTAATTTTAATATTTAATTTATCTAAATATATAAATTAATTTATGAATTATATAAAATATATTAAGATGTCAAATTTGTTATACAATATGAACAAAATATTTATTTATTGCATGTTTTCTTTAATGTATTTCACTACATATATATATAGCTGTATATTAATTGTTTTATTTCAGGAACTCATTAGACAGAGAGAACAATTGGAAAGAACAGAGAAAAGATTGGATGATATTAATAGCACATTAAGGTTTAGTCAAAAACATATCCAAGGAATAAAAAGTGTGTTTGGAAGCCTTAAAAATTACCTCAGTGGTAAATCAATGGATGCACCAATACCGTCAACTATATTATCAGAATCTTCTAGCTCTGAATCTATGACATCTCCTGCTCTATCTAATTCGTTAGAGCAAGTACAGACTAATATAGCTAATACAAGTCCAGCATTAAAATTACATGGCCTAGATAATGATATAGAAACAAATTCTTTAAGCAATAATGTGAGCAAAGTATTAGAACAAAATTTAGATGAAATGAGTGGTTCATTAGCTAGATTGAAAGGTTTAGCAATAGGACTGTCGGAAGAAATAGATCTACAAAATGACTTGATCGACAACATAACAGATAAAGCAGAAAAGACAGATATTATGCTTCAGAAACAAAATAAAGACCTAACTCATTTATTAAAAAAATAAGTCATATATGTGCAATAGATAAGATTTAAAAAAAGTGCTTAGTATATTAAATTCATTTATATTTTAAATGAATGTGTAATAAATATTGCCTTCTTTAGTTTGAAAAATTTTCATATATGTTATTTATTTTGTAAGATTATTTTATGATATTTTGTAAAATACATGTTAGAATAATGTAAAACCTTATGAAGAAAAGTATAAAAAAAGGAATTCACTTCTATACTCATAATTATTATTTCAACTATTAGTTTTATTTTTATTCACTTTGTATATTATAAGAAATTTCAATTTAGAATTAAATATATATTATATTTCTTCTGTAATATTCTCAGTAAGTCAAACTATCTGTAATTTTCCTGCTAAAGTTATTAGACTTAAATTTTTTAAAATATTATATTAAGATTTAAATCATTTTTATATTGTTTTAACCTTATATATCAATCAATGAACTAAAAATTATACAAAATACTGTGATAAAAAAGAATCAGCTGTAATGGATAAGTGATAATTGGTATCTTATGACAATTCAAATATTACATTTCATTAAAATTTATAGCAATGAACATTGTTGGTAGGAACATTAGATAAACTTAACAATTTTTGTTTAAACTAGATAAGTTTGATAATGCAATCTGATGTTCAATAATAATTGTGCATAAACCATATCAAAAAATGTAAATAAATTACATATAATATTAATAAATGTTACTATAAATTGAAGAAAATTGATTTAAGGATATAATTCTAAAAGCAATCTTCTATATACTACAAATTGCTTTAAATGTAACAGTTTATATTGCTTGTAATAGGATAATTTTCTTTATCCTAAATTTCTTTATCCTTAAATTTGCATATGGATATTTTGTAAAAATAAGTATATGAATACATTATAAACCAAATTATCTAAAGAAGAAGAACTTCCCTTTAAAATTAATAATAGTGGCAAATGTACAAATATTTATACAAATTACAATTGCTATTTACACAAACCTACAGTTATTCGTTTTTATTATATATATATATATATTATACATATATATTAAATATTTGGTAATGTCCATATAATCATAAAATGATTAAATACATTTATAGATTTTAAAGCGAACATATAAGTGAACATATATGCTACTACTGGAAAAAGATCTTAATTACGTCGTATGTCAGTTGAACAAGGAAAATATTCATAGTTTATAAGTACAACTTCAATCTCACTGCCAATGATATTAAATCAAATTAAAAAAGAAATGTGTTATAGTTGTTTGACCTCATTGAAATTATATTGTCATCTTTATATGTGCATATGTATGTTTGATATAATATTAATAATGTTGTATTATTGCACATGTATTGTAGCTAATGTATTATATTTGCACGTACTTATCCATAGTCATTTTTTTTCTCTTTTGAAGATAAAAAATTGATTTCTTTAATACATTTTCTACACATAGAACTACATATGTATAATTTGATATACTTGTATTAGAGAGGAAATTTTCTCTCTACTTATATATAGTACCTTTATACATTTTTAATATATAAGATAAAAAAATAATTAATGTTTTATACATATAGAATATTTGATATATTAATATAATTATAATCATATATATTATATTATAATTATATATATTATAATATAATATATTTTATATATATATAAAATAATCATGTTAATAATGTAAGAAAAATATAATTAAAAAACTGTCATCGAGGTATACAAATAATAAAACCATAATATTTATCGTAAGTTCAATTTATCTACAAGAAAATGTTCTATTTCTTTTTATTTTTGTTTCATTATGTTTTAAAAACAACGGTATATATATATATATATATATTACTTTCAACAAAAAAAATATAATTCTTTTACAATATTTTATTGATTTGATCTTGTTATTAATTTTTCTTCCATTTCATTTATCTCAGTTTTCCTGTGTTAAGGTTGTTGAGTGGTACTGGTGGTGGTGCTTTGTCTACCTGTAAATAAATACAATAAATTAAATATTATGTAATGGAAAACTTTTATCATAAATTACTTGATATTTCCAAAGAAGAGTATTTAGATTTAAAATGTTTATTGATATAGTTGTTTATATATAATGATTTTATATCCAAATCAACCAACTGTTAAAAATAACAATTAGTAATTTGTGAATATTGAATTTTGAAATTTATTAATTTAAAGATATTATTTGCTACTATACAAATGTAACTTACCACCGTTTCCAAAATTTAACCGTCGACAACCAACTTTACCATCATGATAGGAAGCAAAGTGAGATCGAACATCCATAGAAATTCCGGATGCCTATCAATAAAAAAGGTCTATGCTACACAACGCACTACTTAAATTAAAATACATTTTAGACTAACGATTTTTTATTTCCTCAATTTATTTCTTCTTCAATATTTGCTTAGAAGATATTATAGTTGCATCGATTAATGTATTAAAATATACGCGTATGATCTTACTTAAAAAAGCGTTGATATCTATTTATATTACATAATCACATGATTTTAAAGTATACAAAATTATTAACGGAATAAATAACAAAAGGGTTATTTGCAATAGAGATTAAAAAATTTAAATTTTTATTATGAAGTATTATAAAGTTATTGGTTAATACAGTTGGTAATCATTTGATGAATGTATCAGTAAAATATTACATTAATGATAATGAAACGCCCTCAAGATTACAGATAAGCTGTTTCAGAAACGAAGCAAAACCGTAAAATGATATAAATTTATTACCTTAATTACCTTCACAGAGGAACCTAAAAACTAACCACAGTATATTTTGCAATAAGAAACAATAGTAATGCAAATTTCAATTCATCAAAGAACATGATTGTATGCAAAAATAATACATAATAATATCCATTGTATAGTATAAAACACTATATAATAATAGAAACTTTTCCGGTGAAATTTTTGATGGAGTGATGATATATAAAAGGGACGTAAACAATAGTAGAATAAAATACTTAAACAACTACATTTCGATATATTATTATCATATTTGTAATTTCTCAGGAATCAATATGATAATTATCAAAACTACAACAGCATATTCATATAAATTGCAGCGCCAATTTTAGTTTTTAGATTTATGCAATAAAAATAAGTTTCTTTTGCTCCTATATAAATTTTTCTAGTTACCTAAGAGCATTTCAATTCTTCTCTCAGTGCTACAGTCATTTATGATATTGAATGGCAATACAGTATGGAAATATTATTAAAACCTTACCGCAATGAAAAGCAATATACAAAGAAATAAGTGCATTTTGAACAACTTCATCCTGAGATTTAAATTGGAAAAAAACTCTTGTAACCTGGATGTTTGCGTATTTATACTTGTACAATACAATTAAAGTATTTATCTTCCATCAGAGAAGTATATTTGTACGATTACATTTCCTGTAATCTTCTACAGTAATTGCGTGTTTTTATCTTTGTATTGTGTTAATATTACTCTTGTACAGTGGTTAAAAAATATTTGTGTTATTTGTTAGTTGGCGTAGAATTTAATTGCAGTAAAATTGCATAATTTTAATCAGTTCGAAATCTTCAGAAAAGCACGATAAAAAACATCAAACGAATAAAAAAATAATTACTAAAAATTCCATTCGTGTCAAATAATCTTCTTCTTACTACTCGATTTAATTTACGATTTGTTATATTTATTAGTTACATTATTATGTGCAACTAAAAGGAGCGATCTATCATTTTTATTCTTAATTTAATATAAAATGAATTGTACATATACATACACATTTTGTCATAAGTGACTTATATTTTTCAATATTTTATTTTTATGGATATACATAATTTATATAAAGATTCTGTATTCATTTAATAAAGAATACGTAAATTATATAAGAAAATAAATAATGTAAATAAAACATAATATATTACTTTTATTACATAATATTTTATTTTACATTTCATGTAATTTGTAGTAATAAAAGTAATATGAAATACGTAAGACTAGTTATTCTATTAAGTAAAACTACAAATAATTTATTCATAAAATAAAATTAAATATATAAACAAAATTTGTTTTATTTTGTTTATACGATTTTTATAATCTAATTATTATAAATAAAGACATAAATAAATAAAGACACTGGAAATGTATTGCAGTTACTCATATCTATTCGTATAAAATATATCGATATTACAATCGAGATACCGCAACTAAAAGTCGGTAATCGATACGGAAACGAAGCTTTAGAATTTCTGGTAAGTTCTATGGAATTGATTACTTTAAACGAACTGCGAGACCAGACCAGTCAGTTTCTAGTTTCTAGAATCGTCTGCCTTACTTTAACGTGTTTTTAGTATTGCGTAAAGGACTATTTTATTACAAAAATATTATTTAAAGATATAGAAGTGAGTATTCTTGTACATTTCATGTACATATGTACATACTTTCGTTTATACTCTGGAATAAATATGTATATTTGTGTTTTCACATTTTCTTCTATTCCTATAATAGCTAACTACATTAAATTTTCATTTTTATTAAGAATTGTAGCAATATTAATTTTTAACTTATTAGTATCACTTTTCTCTTATATTGAATTTTAAAAAGACCTTGTTTTATGTTATGCTTGTTCATTGTTTGTTATGTTTATTCTGCATTCTGTATCAATGATCAAATCTACTATTTTTCGTAATATAAAATAGTAAATAGAAATAAAACATTAAATATGAAATTTAGAATGGCTATAGACATATCTCCAAACAAGGATGGAGGTGTACAGAAAGAAATAATTAAGGAAGGTATAGGAGATGAAACTCCATCACCTGGAAGTAATGTAATAGTACATTATACTGGTACCTTAATGGATGGAACAAAGTTTGATTCAAGCAAGGATCGTAATGAACCATTTCAATTTGAACTTAAGAAAGGAAGTGTAATTAAAGCATGGGATATAGGGGTAGCTACTATGAAAAAGGGCGAAGTTGCACTATTGACCTGTGCTCCTGAATATGCATATGGAAAAAATGGCAGTCCACCTAAAATTCCTTCAAATGCAACACTTAAATTTGAAGTAAGTTATTAGTTCAAATTTTTCACAGTTATATGAAAATATTAATTTTTAGTAATAGTATATTTACAACTTTAATTAATAAAAAATTTAATATTGTGAAATATTGAAAGATTGAAATGATTGATTGGAAAGGAGAAGATTTAAGTCCTGAAAAAAACGGTAGTATTGAAAGGTATCAGATTGTACAAGGAAAAGATTATATTACTCCACAAGAAGGAGCTTTAGTAAATGGTAAATATAATTGTATATGATATTTTCACTCTTTGAATATAATCTTTGAATATACTCTATTTTGAACATGATCTATCTCAAACTTGTTCCTTTTTCAGTACATTTAACTGGAATGTATAATGGGAAAGTATTTGAAGATAGAGATGTACAATTCTCCCTCGGAGAAGGAGAAGATTGTGATGTTATAGAGGGTGTAGAAAAGGCTTTGGAGAGCTTTAAAAGTGGAGAAAAATCAAAACTAAAAATTAAAAGCAAATATGCATATAAAAACGTTGGAAAGCCTGAATTTGACATTCCACCAAATGCAACTGTAGAATATACAGTAGAATTAAAAAGCTTTGAAAAAGTAATTATTTTACTAAGATATGTAAAATAATAAATTAATTGTATTATTTTTTAATTCATATATTCCATGCACATTCCAGGCTGTAGAAGCTTGGTCCTTAAAGAGTCATCAACAAATAGAACAAGCTAAAGTGTACAAAGAAAAGGGAACAAATTATTTCAAAACAAATAAATATAACTTAGCAATTAAGATGTATAAGAAAGTTACTTCATTTTTGAAATACGAAGATGGCTTTGAAGGAGATCTTAAAACGGAAAGAAATAATCTTATTTTATCGACGCATTTAAATTTGGCTTTATCTTACTTAAAAATAGAGCAAAATGTTGAAGCAAAAGATGCATGTAATGAAGCTTTGAAGTTAAGTCCACAAAATGAGAAAGCTTTATTCAGGAGAGGACAAGCGTACCTCGCATTAGCATCACCTGAAATTGCAATTAAAGACTTCCAAGAAGTTTTGAAAATAGAACCAAAAAATACAGCAGCTATAAAACAAATTGGAGTTTGCAATAATCTTATCAAAAGGCAATTAGCAAAAGAGAAAAAATTGTATGCAAACATGTTTGACAAATTTGCCCAAGAAGATAAACAGGTTTGTGAAAAACAACAATAATCTTATATAATATAGACTGGAAATATTTAATTTTCTGTTTTATTCTTATATGTATAAACTTAATGATTGATAGCATGTGTTTCATTCATATTATAATACATAATAAAGAAAATATGTAGAAAACAATAAAGTTGATTAAATTTATGTCTGGTCAAATGCATATTCAAAATAAGTTTCTACGCCATAAATTTCTACGTCGTGATACGTTTGACCATAAATTGTTAGTAATGTCACAGAAGGAAGAGGAGGAGCTACGAGATCAACCAGATGTGATGTGTGGGGCCTTGGGTGAATGGGGGCAGGAAGAACGACCTGGAGGTAGAGATGCAACTGCCTTTGAAAAGGAGAATCCTAATATACTTATGCTCAATGCTAATGGTACTGACGAATTTCAAAATATGTAAAATATTAATTATTTATCTGCCCCATTCCTTACACTGCCCCAGTTTTAACTACCACCAGTATGAAATTCTGTTAACTATTGGTTTCTAATGTGTTCCAAATAGTACTATTTCAGCAGTACCACATAAAAATGCGTGTCATTTAGTTTACTATCTAGTTTATTAGTATTCTGTGACATATGATGCAGCCTAGTCTGGAAATCTCGTATTTTACGTAATTGAATCAAAATTTTTAAGGAATAAAATTTTCTTACTACTCATCTTGTTCAGTTTTTTATATATATTCAAGACATAAGACAAGAATTATCAAAATTTAATTCAATATAAATTCATTTTGTAATTTTACTAAATGTAATTTGCCTTTATTTACAAGTTTATATTCAAAATTACAATGTTTACATTATTATTATTATATGTTTTTCATTCCATATAATTATAAATGCAGTGTGATAAAACTAAATGATAATATATAATTCTTGAACAAGTTATACCCTTGAATTTTATTTACCTTTATATAAATAATTTTATAAATTATTATTATTATTACATGCAATACTAAAAGAAGGTAAGTGATTTTTAACAACTTAGAAAATCTCAGAATGTTGTGTTTGAGCGGACCTAGGCATCATTTCCATGCAGTTCTATCTTTCAAGGGTATAGAAATGTTCAGTATCATTCTGATCGCAAGAATATCAACAATTCAACCAAAACAATGCTGTAACAATGAAATAAATATAAAAACTTTTATTTTTCTTATTTTGTTGATTTACCAATAATTGCATCATCACCGGTACAAATTACAGGAAACAACGGGAATTGCTTTGTACAAGCAGTGGTAATATTTACAATTTACAACTTAAATATTACCACTATTATTTTAATATGACGCATGTAATATTAATATAATGACGCATATAATTTTAAAATAACACAATTATTAATAGATCGCCGAAACAAGAAAATAAAGTTTCTTATTCTTCATTAAGAAGTAAGATCATCTTAATTGAACTGTTGAGATTCTTACGATCAAAATGATACCGAATATAGTACTCTCGAAAGGTGGTCGATGCGGTCAACTACACAAGCGGTTGTGTTCGAGTCCGTTCGAACACAATATTCTGATATTACTATTAAATACTAAAACTGATGTTACATGCATTGTTTGGAGTTTAGTTTGACTTCTCTTCACTATAACATAAACAACTTTCGTCGCTTGTCAACTAATGGAACTTGGTCGCAACGTATTCGAGACCAGACGGATTCAGCTTTCGCCATATGAGGGTTAAAATAATTTCTACTTTTTTAAACTGGTCTATCTAGATATGAATTCCGTAAATTGTCTTGCTGTATCACATTTGCTTTCCTTATTCCTCATTTTTACATTTAATGTATTTGCAACAATGAGATCACATCCATAATCAGATAATAGCACTCAATTTGTAGAAAGTCATCAGTTAATAAATTTTAAGTTACAACAGAAGAATATATTTAATACGTTAAAAAGAAAAAATGTCGAACGAAATAGATAAAGGGTCATGATGTTTATAAAAATATGAATAATTACATTGGAATTACATTTCAAGTAAACACATCGAGCTAAATGAGAAAAAACACAGAAGCAGCTAATTGCTTGCTTTGATTTCGAAGCTATGTCACTATTCGGGAGCACATCGGACGAAAACGCGGGACTCGCTTCTCCTTATCGTATAGAGAACAGCGATCATCTTCTCCTAATTGTAACATTAGATATTTCGAGATATTAATTCTTTGGCGATAACGAATGCATCCAAACCGCTCTGTGCTCTCGCCTATCATATAATTATACTTCTAGCAACAGCTCACAGATGGCGCGCGACATATAATTGCAATGGTAAGCGTACTTACATGTTGCATTGTTGCCATTCTGAATGTTCTCTGAGCGCGGGTTCCTCCGAGTTAAACGAATAACTCTGTATCCTGTATCTAACTGCTTCTTGAAAAATTTTTATTAATTTGCTTAGCAACAGAAATGTTGATGCAGTAATAAATTAGCTTATGGTAAAAAACTAATAGTTTCAGTTAAAATATAAATATTAAGGCTGTAGTAAAATTATTCTTTTTACTTACTCTTACAATTGAAGTAAGTAAAGATAAATAAATAAATATATCAAATAAAATTGTATAAAAATTGAAAACTTATAATATTAATAAAAAACTATGCAATAAAATTACCTAAAAGTAAATAAATATCATAAAGTATATTGAATTATATACGTAAATTTTGTTTTTGCTATTGGTTATCTTATAAAGTTTAATCTGGTTTAATTAATACTGCAATACATATATCTTGCAATCTTATTGGTAAGCCTTGCTATTTGTACGTGTTAAACGAATGATATGTTCAATTACTAACACATAGTCAACGACTATTAAACACATTTAAGGAGATCAGCGATCAGCGCGAAACTACAGTCACATGCACATACATATAATCATTAGCCCTCGACAGGATTGGATTGAAGTCGTGTGCTAAAAGTGACTGAGGAACTAATTGTTTTATAAAATGCCTAATATTATAAACGATATCAAATTAGATTTTAAAGATGTTTTATTACGCCCAAAGAGGAGTACGTTAAAGAGCAGATCCGAAGTAAGTAATACTTATATAAATTTTATTAAGATTGGCAGACAAGGCTACATTTTTTTATCCTTTCTTTTTAAAGTTTTAATCAAGTTTCATATATAATTAATAGAATGTAAAATTATAATAATGCAAACTTTTCGTAATTAATATGTAAAAAGGTACTTTTTTTTAATATGTATAATAAAGGTGTTTTTCATGAACATAAGAATATTATTGAAATTTCTACTTATTAAATTTTCATATTATTTCTCTTTATTAAAACTTACTATTAACAGATAATAAATTTGATATCATAATTATAAAAAATTGATTTCAAATTGAAATTTGATGTCTTCATATTCCTTTTATTACATTTTTAGTACTTGCAACTTAATACATAGTCAAGAATATATGTATTTATATATCTCATTCTTTATGAGCATTTATTAATATTATTTCAAATTATTAATTTCTTATTTAATATTAATGAATGAAATATGTTACAATTCTAGGTTGATTTATTTACAGAAATTACATTTCGTAATTCGAAACAAACTTACAAGGGAATACCTATAATCGCTTCAAATATGGATACAGTAGGAACATTTGAAATGGCTAAAGCTTTATCAAAGGTATGTTCCAAATGTTTATTCTTTATTGTGTTGCAATAAAACTGACTCTTGCAGTAAAAATTATTATTATTATTATGATTAATAAATGTATAATATTATATTGTAGAATCACAGAATATGAACAAATTTGATGTCTTCATATTCCTTTTATTACATTTTTAGTACGGTCTATTTACTACCATTCATAAATATTATTCGGTGGAAGAATGGAAGGATTTTGCTTCTGAAAATGCAGAAAATCTTAAATATGTAGCTGCCAGCTCTGGCACAGGAAAAGAAGACTTTACACGGTTGTCAAATGTCTTGACAGCTATACCAGAATTATCTTTTATTTGTTTAGACGTAGCTAATGGTTATTCTCAACATTTTGTTGAATATGTTAGAAAAGTAAGGGCTGAGTTTCCTAATCACACAATAATTGTAAGTAACTATATTATAATTTTTAAAGAAGAAACAACAGGAATTAAATTTTTTACCACTAATTTAAATCTTGTATTTGAAAGTAAAGATTTATTGCTGCTATTGTAGGCAGGAAATGTAGTTACTGGTGAGATGGTAGAAGAATTAATATTATCTGGAGCTGATATAGTAAAAGTTGGAATTGGTCCTGGATCTGTGTGTACTACACGAATGAAAACTGGTGTAGGATATCCACAGTTAAGTGCTGTAATTGAATGTGCAGATGCGGCTCATGGATTAAAAGGACATATTATTTCTGTAAATAACAGTATATTGTGTTTGTATATGTAATAATCTTTGTATGAATATAATTTTATGTGAATTATTAACAAATGTATTTTGTTTTAGGATGGTGGTTGTACTTGTCCAGGTGATTTAGCAAAAGCTTTTGGTGCTGGAGCAGATTTTGTAATGGCAGGTGGTATGTTTGCGGGACACGATGAATGTGGAGGTGCTTGTATAGAAAAAAATGGCAAAAAATATAAACTTTTTTATGGTATGGCTTCAAGCACAGCAATGAAGAAGCATGCTGGTGTTGCTGAATATAGGTTGGTATATGGATAGAATTATAATTTTAAAGTAAATTATATTCTTAATTTTATTCTTTAAACCTTTTTAGATCATCAGAAGGTAAAACTGTGGAAGTGCCTTATAAAGGACCAGTGGAAAATACTATATTAGATATATTAGGAGGTTTGCGTTCTGCATGCACATATACGGGAGCTGAACGGTTACGTGAACTCCCACGTCGTGCTACATTTATACGCTGTACGCAACAATTAAATCCAATGTATGGTCCACCACCAGAAATCTGAAGCTATTCTAATTATTTAATCTATTGTAGTACACATTTAGGAAAATTATTATTACAATGGATCAATTAACAAATGCTGTTATTTGCTGGCAAATAATGTTTATGTAAAAATTTAAAAGCTTCAACTAATGTAAGTGTACATACGTTTTGACGACAATTTTAAATTACACTGGATTCAGTGAATTCAAAAGAAATAACGCTTAAGAGCACAAATATGTGAACTTTATTTTTGTATTTATATTCTTTTTATGAGTATTTCAGGCTTAATTGTATATAGACATATACATATATATCAGACATATATATCATTACACATATTTAATAGTAATACATATACAAGTAGAATCTGCCAATATTAGAATGAAATATATCTAAATTTATTTTGTAAAATGATTCTATAAAGCTAGAAGGATTGTATGTTTGATGCATATATGCATATAACTTTCACATTTAGATTTACATTACATTTTACGTTACTTGATTACATATATGTACATATGCAGAAAGTAAATTTACATATACATGCATGTGTGGAATACGAATTTTAAATGTATGTATAGTAATATTATGCCAAATAATATGTTAGTAAAAATATTAAAAGCTGGAATTCTGAAATATTTAATTGGTGATTATTTTATGGATAATAAACATTATATCTTGAGAATCATGTTTTATTAAGATTATAGTATAGTTTTATAGTATTTTACAAATTAGTAGTTCTACAAACCTTACAAACCTTTCCTTTAAAAATTATTGAAGCTAACATTTTATATTAAATATTATATGCTTCAAATATCCATTACTTGAATTTCTTGACTAGAATGTATGAAACGTATCATCTTTGTTCCTGAAACATTTTCATTATTTGTATCTACCGCTATAATTACAAAAATATAATAAATATAATCTTTAAAAAAATTGTGTATAATATTTCACATTAATAATTATATTCAAATATTATTAATACACAAACTACTCTATCTTTTAAATAATAATGAAGGAATTAAGTACTATTTAGTTTTACTTACTTTAAATAAATTGTAACTGATATATAAAATATATTACTAAAACAAATGTAAATATACATTTTTTATAACTTTTTGCTGTTATATAAAATAAAAACAATTTTCTTTAATGTAAATGTCTAATATAACGTTTGTACATTTCTTGTGTGTATTAATTGTACTTAAACATATATTAGAGAACAAGACACACATCAAAATTTTAAGTTGTAACAGAAAAAGAGAGTACATGGTATTAAAAATCATACCAAATCACTGCCGGTTTAATTCATAACTGTAACAAAAAGGATAAATCAAAATTTGAATTTTCATATTATACAACTCTATAAAAAATATAAGACGAAATTCATTTTGTACTTCAGTCATTATTATATCTACACTACCTAAATGTAGAGATTGTGATTTAATAAGACTACATTTGTACAAAGTTTTCTTTCAATCATGCTATTTTTGGCTATGTTTAAATATATTTGTACATATAGATATTCAACCATACAAATAAACTATATTTAAGTATAATATAATATTAGCAACAAATACAGGTATACAAAACAAACAAAGTTCTGATCCTGAAAAATTAAATATGTTTGATACGTACGAGAAAGTAATGTATTTATAAGATACATAAAAATATGTTATGAGTAAAAAAAATAATTTTATTATGTATATGTATATCAATACATATATAATAATAATTGTCATTTACTTTTTAATAAAATTGAATACTTTCTTTTATCATTTCAAGCGTAAATCACAACATTAAAAAAATGTAAATAACAAGTTCTGTTTGAAATTGTATCTAGTACACATCCAATACCACATGTTAAAATTTTTATGCAATTCATAAGTAAAAAATGAAACAATAAGTATACAACAACATTCTTACATTACTTATTTGAAATTCAGATATACAATTAGTTTGTTTTAATAAGTAAAATATCATATATGAAGAAACAATAAATATATAACAAAAAAAAAATGCCAGTCATGTTTACAAGTATGTTTAACATGATATATATAGAAATACATAGAAAAAATATCTAAATATTGTAGATGACAAAAATTTATAAATTCAATTTTGATAAAATTTAGGTGATTTGAAACTTAGTTTTACATATGACTAGTAGAATTGTCTACTATAATTAATATATTTGTGAAAATTAGTAAATAATATATAAGACATATTCTATTCTATAAGTTATATATAACAAATAATGTGTGTGATTTGATATGCCATCCATTATTCTCTGGTTTAGCAGGTCCTGATTCCTTTGAATATAAACACACAGAATGCTGAATGAAAGTCTTAAAATAGTAGATCCCCCTGATGAAATTTATCGTAGAACAGGTAAACATCCCTACAATTGGCTGCTCCAAAAATCTAAAATAGTAGTGGTATATGACAAGAAAAAGCAAAGAAACCAAGGTAAAATTGTATTTAGTATTGTTATAATAGCATATATGTGTACGTAGACCATCATATGTGTATCATATGCATACATAATAGATAAAACAGTTCATAAACAATAGAAACGAATTTTAGCTGTCTTTATAGCCAGCTTTATACTTATAAAGTTTTCCTAATTCGCTAAGGATAAATGTTTCATGAATGAACCAGTGAAACATAAATAATGATATATTGAAATAAGTATCTAAATGTATTTCTTATCAATACATTGGTAAGGATAATTTTTAGTATCTTTAATGATAAATGGGAAGCATAATATGGATATTTTGTTGCAGATTCCTCGTTCCTGTTTCTCACCTGCTGCTTCACCTGCCAGTTTCAATTTATGTTACAATCAGGTGTTATGGAACAAAAATACATACAATATTATAAGTAAAACACAAGTAGACATCATGTTAATATCATATAATGTTAAATTCTGGCATTTCTCTCGTTACTTAAAATTAAAACCATGAGTATCCTACAATATGTATATATCTATGTATATAAAAGAACACAAAATATTATGGTATAAACAAAACATAGTTGGTTCTAGTGGCATTTTTTAAAGTTTATGGATTTTGCGAAGCGATCAACTATCGTAATTTATTGTAAACAGTATATGAAGTTACAGCAGGCATTAACCGCATCCTGATGGGAAACTATCTGAAAACTATCTGAAATAAACAAACAATAATAAAACACATGAAGCATATATAAATGTAAATGTACTTTCAAAGGTGTAAAATATATCATATTAATATTTAAATAAAACATTAAAATATCATAGAGATTTGTCATTTTTACAAACATTTATCTCCCTGAAAGTATCAACAGTTATCAGTGTGGGTATGATATTTCCTTCTTCTTACACCATTGATTTTCATAATAAACAATAAATATATCAAGCCAATATAAATGTAAGTGATTGAACATAATAACATATGATTAATATATGCACAAACAATCATGTTGTATCAAATTATTTTATGTGTATTATATCAGAAAACAATTTTTCCTAAGTAGAGAAGAGAATATTTTGTTTAATCGTAATTTGTTTTGTACTGAAACATGTAAACATATATATAAATATACATAATATATACAATATTCATGAAATATGAATTATTGTACTTATTTTCTTTAGAGTCTATACCATAGAAATCATGTATAAATTTGTAAACAACTTTTTCAATGAATGCTTTCCATTTGTCAGAATTAATTAAAAGATAAATCAATTCCTTCCTTTCCCTCTCTCTTTATGTCAATTACTAATTTCGTAATTCACCAAATTAGAGTTTTCACTATAATAAGTTTATATCTCTGAATTTCATGAATATTTTTCTAGGTTCATGAGTAATTTAGGAATAAATTATAGTATAGCAATAATATACTTTATATACTTTACATACTTTAGTATACTTTATATAATTATATAACTTCAAATATTTCACAATGTTTAAAAACTGTATGATTTTATTGCACTCGATTTTACATTGACTTAATATAAATGAATATTTAGAAAAATTGTATGATACAAAGAAAGGAAAAAGATATGAAAAAAAAAAAAAAAAGAGAAGAATTAAATCATTAGTTTCTCAAAATTCTTGGATCTTCCATTGTAAAGTATTTAAAAGATAAAATAAAATTGAAGGTAGGAAAATTGTATCAAGAAATCTCCTTGACATATTATTAGGCTAAAACTTTTATCTCATACAATTTTCTAATAATTCATGCATGTTTATTTATGGTACATAAATAATAAATACTTACAGCTAATATTTTTCCTGATGGAAGTTTAACTTTCTGTATTTGTTTGTGAGTAAGGATAGTTTTGATAGCCCGTTGGAAAAGACGGATTCTGTTGACCGGTTTGTGGCTGTGTGGTAGCTCCAGCTCCTGCTGCATAATAGCCCGTTGGAGTTGAACTAGCGTTTATTGTTGGATAACTACCGTAAGCTTGTGGAAATGCATTAGGAGTCCCACTCGCTGGACCAGATTGACCTTGCATACTTTGTTGCATATTTTGAGCCATTTGATTGTTTTGCATTCCCAACTAATAAAAATATAAAATTTACTATTTTTTATACATTACAATCCATTGTGCTATAGTTTTTCATATTTGTAATAAGTAATATACCTTCCCTGCTTTCATTTGAGCTTCTATAGCTTCTGCTTCTTTTATTTTACCAATACTTCTATAATACTCTGCCCATTGTGCACTATAATCAGCCTGACCTCCATTCTGTGTAGTTCCAGTTTGTTGTTGTTGCTGTTGCTGTTGCGTTTGTGGTTGCTGTTGTTGTGCTGGACCAGCAGTATTAGCTGTTGATGTATTAGTTTGGTTTTGTGTATTTCCTAAATGTAAAAATAAACTTATTTTAATGTTCATATTTTGTACTAACCTGCTTGATTTTTGCATTTTTATAATATTTTACCTGATTGTTGATTATGATCTTGTTTTCCTTGTTTTGCTTGTTGTTCAATCATATCTGCTTCTCTATGCATACCTAATGATCGATAATATTCTGCCCATTGTGCACTATAATCTGGTTGTCCTGTTTGTGGATTTACTTGAACAGGAGCTTGACTTGCTGTACCTTAATCAATGTATAATGTATAATAGAATATATACGTTGACTTACGTCTTTTTACAATGTAAATGTAAAAATACTTACTTGTATCAGTAGTTTGAGGTTGGTTTGGCCAGGCTTGGTAAGCTGTTCCAGCATTCCAAGTTGGATTATATCCAATTGCTCCTTGTGTACCAGTAAATGATGTATTAGCTGGAGCCTTTGATTTAATTTATATCAGTGAGTTATTAAGTAAGTTAATAATACTTTTCTCGCACATACTTAGAGATTCTATTATCAAATATTTACCATGCCCAACTTTTCGCTAAATATTCTTTTTGCATGCTCCACTTGTTCAGGGTTTCCACGAATTATGAAAATTTTTTCATTTTCATTACTTTGATTTCTTCTATCTAGTTCACAATGTGCTCCAGTCTGCTGATTTATTTGTTTAATGGTTTCACCACCTAAAGTAATTAAATGCTCACAATATTTCTAACATAGAGGATACTTAACTTATACACTTATAGAAATCAATATAATTTTACCTTTTCCTATAATAATACCACATTTCGAAGATGGGACAGTGAACATTGTTTCTATTTTATCTTGCATAGGTCCTCCTTGACGCCTATCCCATCCGCCATATTCATTTGGATTACGATTATTGCCAAATCCATTGCCTCGTGGGCCACTTCTTGCTCCTATATTACTTCTACCATCATCTCTTCTCTATAAAAATAAATACAAAGATTGAGATGAAGCTAATATTCTTATGAAATGTGAAGAAGATGTGATAACACAATATAGAAAAGATATAATAATTACCATTACACTATCAATAAGTTCCTGAATGCGTTGACGCACTTGTTCTACAGCTTGATGTTTGCCAGACACTATGCATTTTCTGTCTCCAGGGCCGTCCTCCCGTCCCTGTTGAAATTGAACTCTTGCACCAGTCTCTGCCTGTATTTTTTTAATCATATCTCCTCCTTTACCAATAACAACACCTACTGCTGCTCTTGGTACAAGTACCTAATAATTAAATACAATATTTGTTTATACAAATATGATCATAACTACAAAATAATTTCTAAATATTATAGATAGAAATTACTGATATTTATAAAAAGATATGATATCGTACTTCCACTCCATCAGTGGTTCCAGAGCCATGGTTAAAACTACTATCATTTGAATAATTTCCACTCCTATCATTTCCTCTTGCACCTCTATGAAACATTTGCATTTCTTTTTCAGCTATTAATTCATATACTAGTTGTTTAGCATATTCTACCTTTTGTGGATCACCAGTTATCCTATATAAAAAAAAAAAAAGAGTCTATAGCTTTACTATCTCTTAAAGCAGTTCACATTTCAAAAATGATCCTTCTTTACACAAAAAAGGAACAAAAAATAAAGAATTTATTTATTATTATATTTATTTATATTAGAATTAAATTCTAATTATTATTACCTTAAAGGTTTTTCTTGTTCTTGAGAAGGACCTTCTTGAATAACAACCATCTTAGCTCCAGATTTTTCTTGAAGTTGTTTTATCGTTTCTCCGCCTTTTCCAATAATTAAACCAACTTTTGGCCCAGGAATCATTATTTCAACAAATCCTGAATGACTCATTATTCCTCCACTACTTCCACCCATATCACCAATTCCTTCAGTTCTACTTCTTTGATTTACAATTGATAATACCAATTCTTTTGCTCGACTGAAACACACACAATTTAAATGTGCAATGTAATTGTGAATAATGCTAAGTTAGAATTATAATATAATCTATTAATGTACAGTAATGTAATTTGTTTGCAACACATGATGTGATGTCTACTGTGTGCCAAGGTATTATAAGTCATGAATGTAACATTAACATTTTGTTGGACAAAGAGTTATTTCTTAAGTGTATAATAAAATTAAATTTCATGTTAAAATGTCGTAGGCTTAATTATAAGCAGATTTAAATAAATAAAAATTCAATTTCTCTTCTTGTTGCGAATAACACGTCCCCATGCATATCCTATCCTCCTTCCTTCCTTCTTTCTCTCCATATCCTATTGAAAGCAAAAAACTATTAGTAAGTACAAAATTATTAAATTAAAAGCCACAACTTATTGATAAATTCTCAATGAGAAAATATTCTGAAGCGTATGTAAAGTCAAGTATGAGCCCGCTATTCACATCCAGGAGCTAAGTAAAGACTCTGTAAAACATTTGACAATTTCAATATGCGAAAGCATGTAACCTACATTTAAGAAATGCATGTTAACATGAAGTGATAGCATATGGAGTATACTAAACACACGCAAACTATATTTCACCAGTACTATCTGTGCTTGCAGCACATTTTCTAATGAGTACAGTCAATGTATATAAAGCATTATAATAATATATTACAACATCACAATGTAGATTTTTAAACCATTTTGTCAAATAGTTGATACTTTCAGGTGTTTCTAGGAGATTTTACAGTGGAACTAGGTGGATAATTTGTTATTTAAATTAATAATAATCTAATAATTTCGTATATATCAAATATAAGGAGGATAGCAGGTTTGTTTTCCTGTATATGTGTTTATAAAATGTACACACATATATGTAAATACATATTTATATATATGCACATATAATTCTTTCTTCCTTTCTTTCTATGTATATATATAACTGTATGTATATATACATAAACATATGTACAGATGTAAAATATATATTTTGCATTATGAGTGTGATCAATAAGTGCCACTTGACATAACACCACGAAGTAATCCTTTGTTCTAGGCAAAACTTTATAAAGTGGAAATTGCATTGCATACAAAATAGTTGAAATTAACGAAATAAGAAGGGAAAAACAAGTTACTTGACAGCTTCTCGTGAGCCAGTTAATGTGCAAAGACGTTCAGGTAGCCCACCACTTTCTGGTGCCATTTGTATTTTACATCCTGTTTCACTCTGCAATCTTGTTATTTGTTCTCCACCTCTGCCAATTACTGTAAAGATATTATTATTAATTATGATAATCCATTCAAACTTATTATGCTAATTTAATTGCTAGTTTGAATTTATATAAACTACATTAAATCTATTGTCATTAATGTTGTTAAATTCCTTTATGGTAGTTACAAGATTTATAAAAGAGTATTGAAATATAACATAATGCTAATTGCAAATCAAAAGATAGTACTTTTTAATTTAAATTTAATGCATAGATATCGAGAATATCTAAAACAAATAAACATATTTTTATGTGTATCAATTGACTTTTCAAGAAAGAAGAAATATATAGGATAATATACTGAAGTAAGTAGTCAAATTTTATAACCATATTCTGTTCTTTCTTATTTTGAAAAAGGATTACATAAAGATAGGTCTAGGAGCTTTTCTGAGTTATAAACACTCTTCATTTATGCTTGCAATGCCTGTAATTTTATAAAATGCTAATAATTAATAAAATAATGCTAAGAAGTGTTTAATATCTTAGAAACAGAAATTGCTGGACTTATGTTTGTATGACCTATCTTCATTCTTAAAAAAAGTAAAATACAATATCAAAATTTGATCATCTATTTTGTCATCCTGTATACAAATAAATGTTTACTTACTTAGTCCAACCATGTTATCTGGAACTCTGATATCTTCATTACAAATACCTCCTACATTTCCAATTGGTCCTCCTGAAGATCCTGCTTGTCCTGTTCGTCCTGTTGGATTAATTGATTCTCCTAATGCATTACTTCCTGCTGGGCCTCGAAGTCCCATTAATGGGTCTGATACCAGTGATGCCATTTTTTTTGCTTCAGGTTCTAAAGTCATGAATCCATGTTAAAAATATAGTTTATTTTCATTCTCTATTGATATCTTGTAGTAAAATTCTTGTTATACTTAAAGAAATTCTAAATATGTATTGTAGCAGCATTATTTTTATATATATACATCTTGTTTTTAAATTCAATTCTTAGTATGCTCAATTTTATAATAAATTTTTATTGCGTATACGTATAATATTACCTGATCCATCTTCAAGGGGACGTTTCAACTTTGTATCTTGATTATTTTGAGCACCAGCTGGATTAATCTTTGCAGCTATCTAAAACATATAATCACAAAAAGTTTAAATTATTCATAGCTTACTGAAATCAAATATATTTAACTAATATAAATAAATCAAAAGACAATGCTAATAATTATAGGATAACTTAACAATCAAAACGTTTTTTACTATATTTATTAAAAATATATAGTTCATACATATATGAATTATGTGTATAAAAAATGATACTGATTAAATAAAACAAATAAGCACTGTAAATTAAAATTTATTAACACTATGAATATCGTGTAAACATTCCGAACTCTTTTTTTTATAATTACCAAATAAGTCAATAAACGTTCAAACAGAACACCATTAACCGAAACAAATGCGATTACTCATACAGATATGAGATTTTTGTTTGTTGATGATAAAAGTCGACGTATGGTTCTAACAAAGGTGTGAAGTGTTATATGGCCTACTTACGGAAATATGATTTAACCATAACCTAAACCGTATTAACTTAACGTATTTACTTACTTGTTTTGCACGTTGCAAAGCTGCCGCAAATGCTGAGCTTTGACTAAAATTCTGAGGCGGAGCAACCGCTGAATAGTCACTCATGATGGAACATGAAGCAGCGATACAAATAAAACTATTCTAATATTTCTTTCAGGAAATTGCTATTAATGATTAATTCTGTTTGATTAACTCTAATATGTGAGGCTTAGGATATATTTCACACAAAATAGAAATATTTTAACAAATTGGTTTGAAAATACACAATATTACAAAGCAAAAGTTTATGACTGAAAGAACAGTGCTTTCACAGAAAGAGCTGTACAGCGCAAGCGTCGGTCATAGAATACAATATTTTGAAGACTGGTAATTATTTTGGAAAGACATATCAGTGAAGACAGTGCTTGAAATAGAAGTGTATACAGCATGTCTGGATAACTGGAAGAAAAAGTTGGCAAATAAAGTTCTCTTCCATTACATTTAAATTCTATTCGTTAACACATATTTAAAATACATAAATAAATAATATATATATTTGAATTATATACATATGAATATGCATATATTTATTACGCAAAAATGAATTAGTACTATTTAAGTATTATTAATGCAAAAATATTTATTTAAATTAAGAAAGTTGGCAAAATAAAGTTTGGATAAATGTTTTAAATATTTACATATTATGTATACATAACATATACATACCTCTTCATCGGTTGCATACATATGTTCATGTTATATATATGTATATATTATATATATTATATATAACGTATATATTATGTATATTAAATAATACATTTTTATCGAATATTGTATCATCTATTTATAAAATAATAATATATATAAGTACTGTTTATGAAAAATGTGATATATCTGTACGAAACTTCAATATATGTGAAAGATAAAATTTATGATGTATTTATTATTGTTAAATAAAATTACTTTTCTAATACGATCGAAATATTTTTCGGAAATAATGACATGTTATGGTTGTTGCAATTGTAATATTTACATGAACAATTATTTTTATTTGAAACTGGAAATGTATGATAAGGATTTGCATTATCATGTACGTATATGTTTACGCATACGCGTAGTTTCTTCTTTGTGTAAAGTTATGTTTAATCATAAGATAAAGATATGGCTAGTCGTTTACCCAACAATTATTTTGAATGATAGTTGATACAGACTTTAAGTGTTTCTTGTTTGAAATTTCGTATATTTTATTAAATTTATATCACAATGGAAGTTTCACGTTTAGAACCTTGTATTCAATTACAATTATCAAGGAAAGAATTAGAAAATGTTGTAGATAAGGCTAAGGATTGGGCCCTTATGCATGGTATTAATTTATAGATATATTAAACTAATGAAAAAACTGACTCATTGTTTCTTATTCTTCAAAGTATATAATAATGATTTTATTGAAATCAAACAATTCAAATTTAACTTATTTTTATACAGGTATTAGTATGCGATCAAAAGTATCCTTTAATAAAAATCAGGTACAAGTTTTACCATTTACTTTATTACCATCAAGTTTTCCTAGGAAAAATTTTGAGAAAGTTAAAGGTATACAAGTATTATTGAATGAACTGATACATAAAGTTGCACATGATAATAATTTTCTAATAAAAAGTTTAAAAAGGTATATAAAAATAATAAGTTGTCTGTATTTGTATTCATATGTGTTATAGATAACTGTTTTATATCTTTTAGTACAATTGATGCAGATCCGTTTACAGCAAAATTATTTAACATATATGAAACTATACATAAGGAAGGATTTAGTCAAGTAAAATACTAACATAATATAAATTTATTTTAAATAATGTATGATGAATAAGTCTCTAAGCAATTTTTCTCTTATAGACTTTAAGTCTTGGTCTACTTCGATCAGATTACATGTTACATGAGAATCAGATTAAACAAGTTGAATTAAATACTATTGCAAGTAGTTTCGGAGGAATAGTTACAGTTACTACTCAGTATCATAAGTAAGTTTTTGTTACAAAGTACGCAATATATTTTGTATGTTTAATCCTAATATAATGCATTTTTAGATATATCTTATCAGAAGTTGGACATGCGGATAAAATAAAAAATGTAGGTATCTTTAATTATTTCATATTTATTAAGTTCTTCTGGTCTTTATTAAACTTTTGGTCATGTTTAGATCCCAGAAAATAATCCAATTAATGGACTTTGTAAAGGGTTAATATATGCATGGAAATTATATGATAATGAAAAGTAAGTAGTACAAATATGGTAGCTAACTGTTAAATAATTAACATATTTTATTATAGGGCTGTAATATTATTTGTTGTTGAAAGTATTACTTATAATGTATGTGATCAGAGATTTCATGAATTTGAAATTTCTAAAATTAATCCTGATATTAAAATAATCAGAAGAAGTTTAAGAGATTTAGTGTCTGAAGCAAAGTTGGGACCAAATAAACAATTAATAGTGTATGTAATTATATAAAATATTTGAGAAGTTGTTTAGATATTATTAAATTTACTGTGTATATCTAAATAAGAAATTATTAAATAATATTTTTTTATTTTTAGTGGAGATTTAGAAGTTTCTGTAGTTTATTTTCGTTCTGGTTATGAAGTGGAAGCTTACCCCACTGAACGAGAATGGGAAATTAGATTATTAATCGAACGTTCAAAAGCAATAAAATGTCCATCAATACAATATCATCTAGCTGGTACTAAAAAGGTATAAAGAATACTCATTTTTGTTCTGAACAGTGTAAAGAATAAATAACTTTTATTAGGTACAACAATCTTTAGCTTATCCTAATGTACTTAACGTACTTCTAAAAGATGATAATACAATAAAACAAATACAAGAGGTATTTGCTGGACTTTATTCTTTAGAATTTGTAAGTATTAGAAAACATTAATTGCAATTGTAATTTATACATATGATCATTTTAATATTACATTTTGAAGCTATTTTTATACTGATCTGCATTGTAAACAGAATAACGAAGCAGAAGTAATAATTGATAATGCTATGTCAGATCCTAAAAAATATGTTTTAAAACCACAAAGAGAAGGAGGTGGAAACAATGTTTATAACGAAGATATAAAGACTCATTTAAAATCCATGAGAAATTCAGAAGAAAGAACAGCTTGGATATTAATGGATCGTTTTTATCCTCCTGTGCAAAAGAATTATATTGTACGTGCTTATAATGAACCATTTGAAGATAATCATTTGGATTTCTCTGATGTTGTATCAGAACTTGGTGTTTATGGTGTCATTATAGGGTGCGTAATAAAATATATTTCTTTCATAATTATTCTAGAAATTATATCGAGTGACTGAGTTCTTATTTTACAGAAATAATAATGATATTATATATAATGAAGAAGTAGGACATATTCTGAGAACAAAACCATCAAATGAAAATGAAGGAGGAATAGCAGCTGGAATTGGAGCTATTGATAGTCCTTATTTAATTAGTTAATAGGAAAGATATTCGTATAGTTGCGAATTACCGGATATAGTTCAAAAGTATGAGAAATTTATATTATAGAATTATATCTTTATATATAATAATGTTAATAAAGAATGTTAAATGATAATTATTATAATTAAATATTATTGATTATTCTGTTTTTATTAATTATATGTAAAAGGATATATACATGAAGGTTTTACATATTATTAAATATTTATAAAGTGGGTAAATAATTATGTACATAATTAAATTTGAGTTTCATTTTAATTTAGCAAAAGTTAATATATATTATACTATATTAAACGAATATCCTGTCCATTAGTAGATTCTTTAGATTCGTCATCTGATTGATCGAAATTAAGAAGTTTCACCATTTGTTTTTCGCCCTTCTCTGGTATATTTTCATTGTGATCCTAAATATAAAAAAAAAAAAATAACATATATGTTTTCTACAACTGAATATGATGTAAGTAATTTACCTTTTGTATATCTATAATCGGATTAACGTATTCATGTTCTCCAGGTGGTAAACCAGAAATATAATTGAGCGAGGGTGTGATCTCATTTCGTTGCTGGTATGATGGATTTTGAAAATGGATACTGCAAGTAGGATAAGAAGCTAATATTTCTGACTAAAAGTGAATTATCGATTAATTTACCTGAGATTATTTTTCTTTGAAAAGCGTGGTTTAATTTTCTGGTAATAAAAGTAGGTTGACGCAACTACGATACATGCTAGTACTGAAATTATTACACCAATTAGGGTCCCGTGTTGATAACGAATACTTTCGTTTCTACGGCCAGCTATTCTCGTATCAAATTTAATTTTTATATTTGTGTTTTCCATGCAAGTACTTCTGGAATCTTTCAGATATCCATTGTGACAAATACATGCGGATCCGTTGTTTCCCGAAACACACATGTAACTGCATTTATGTCTCTCGCAAGTGTTTTTTCCTAATACAGAAATGTGAATTTTGAACATTATTTCTCATTAGAAAATAACATAAAATTTTGTTAATCGATTAATTATTTAACTCACCAATAGGTTGCCTTATTGGGTGCGAAATAATAAAGTACTTGTCGATATTTGAAATACCAATGGTAATCGTTACACACGATTTGTCACCGTATAATTTGCATTTTTTTACTTTACCAGTTGTACTCATCAACCAATATAAAGAATCCTCGTATATGCTAATGCTCAAAGCCTGATGAACCTATGATATTAAAAATAAAAGTAATATGAACATATCTCGAACAATATCTTCCTTGCATAAATTGTAATCTAGTAGAACTTACATCTGTGTTTAAAACTATAATACGATTAGAACCGTCTAAATTCGAGGACTCAATATTTTTATGAAACGTATCTGACCAATACAATCTGGATCGTGCATAATCAATAGTTAACGCAAAGACAATACCAAGATCTCGATGTACAATCGCTGTTATATTAGTACCCATTGTATTGGATCGATATATTCCCGTCATGGGTCTATCGTAAGATGTCCAAGAAGTTTGGCTCCAAAACAACCACCTAAATTGAATAATAATATATATAATATTATACATAATATTATAATATATATAATATATGTAATATATATTATATATATACATAATAATTGAATAATAATAAAAAATAAATGTTCACATATAAAAACTGCTACAAAATAGTATACTTTACCATACTATTAGCATTAAAATTTTATAAATCATATGACTAATTGTTTCAAATAATTTAGCACCGTGATTCGTGTTTCAAATTGCCCTAAACCTTTCGGATCAATGATTTACGATCGTATTCTTTAAATCCTTCAATTTTGCAAATAATATATATTATATACATAATTATATATATTATTGTTTAATTAATTTTTTATATATAATTTTCCAAATTTTATTTTATACATAATATATTGTAATATATTGCATAATTTGTAATTTATAATCAAATTATATTATATAATGGTAAAATTTGGAAAATGAAATAAATATTTATTTAGAATCGAATGAAATCATTTTTAAATATTAGACGCCAAAGAGGTATAAGTTTCTTAATTAAAACATACCCTTCTTTTGGTTCGACGGCAATAGAGACTGCTCGGTTTTTTAGTGGGATTGGTACTATTTTAGCACATTTCTGCTGTTCTAGATTGCATACCTGTAAATTAAAATTTTAAAAATTTTCATAGCTAAATATAGATACCAAATGAACGCGAATAATGATTATTCGATACCTGAATACTGCTAAAATAGTCATTATCATTAAAGTATACGTTGTCGGTAATCCAATCAACAGCTAGAGCTCCCGGTCTGCCAAGGCCGGTAACAGTCTTTCGTTCCTTGGTCTTCATATTTATTTTACTTACCATGCCCAAGATGTCTACGGGATATATTGTATTAAGAGTTTAACAAAATGAAGAAATAAAATTATATTAGGAATTTGGTAAAATGTTTGAATCAAAGCAATAATATGTATGTTGTATATAAAATGCATATGCATGATTTAGTCCCTAAGTGAGATATAGAAAATTTTTTTACTAAATCGTTAAGGATAGAATGTGTTTTGGAAAAAAAATTATTTTATGCATTAAGACAAGTAAATTTTGTTTGATATTACCATTGCTCCAATAGATAGTGTTTTCCCTCGTGTTCACGTCAATACCGCTTATTTCAGGATTTAGTTCTTCATAAATAACTTGAATTGTATTTAAATTTGGTGATAACCTCCTGATATCAGCACTAGAAACAGTAATTATTTCCATTTGTGATCCTACAATAAAATAATTCGTTACAGTATAAAATATTCATCTATTATACATTCTCTATAATTATTTAATTATTCCAAACGCAAAATAAACAAAATAAAACTTAAGAAGCTAAGTGTTTCTTTACCAGCCACTTTGCATGAAGTTTTATCGCTTCGAATAACGTATCCCTTGTGGCATGAACAAGTAAAAGATCCGTTAGTATTATAACATACTTGTGAACAAACATTGTCTTTACATTCGTCAATATCTTCGCAGGATTTAAAATCGTTACTCAATTGATATCCATTTCTACAACCACAGATGGGACCAATGGGTGTTTTGTGGCACATATTTGTGCAAGGATTGTACTTGGTACACGCAGTTGCTGTAAAAATATATACTTTAAATGTGAATTATTGTGTTCACACATTACAGTAACATTGATTCAATTTATCAATTACTAGAATTCAGCTTTTGAATGATACTTTTATTATTAAGTTACAATTAAAAAAGATATATTTTCATTTCTCTTATCTGCACTGTACGTACCACATTGTCCGAATTCATCGCTTCGATCGGAACAATCTACTTTTCCATCGCACACATTGGCGAAGGGCAGGCAGGCACCGTTGGAACATTTGAATTCTTTGCAAATAGAATTCGTGCTGATGCCACTTATTTTCGAATTACTACCGTCACAACCTTTTTCATCCGATCCATCCCCGCAATCATCTATCCGGTCGCACACCCAGCTTTTATCGATGCATTTCTGATTGTCGCAAACGTATTCTTCCTTTTGGCATCGAGGGCAATTACGTTCATCGTCGTTCTTTGGACAATCTGTAACGCCGTTACATCTACGAAAACGATAAGTTAATAAAACGGACTAATTGTTTGCTCTCTTCATTTCATTATGATGAAAATACATCTATTAAAAAAAGGAATATATAAAATTAAACGAAACTTATTGTAACTTAAATTTACTATACTGAGTAAGTAAGCAATGTGGTAGTCTTAGAAATTGATTAAGAAAATGAATGTAAAATAATTAAAAAATTAATAAATAATAGATTGACTAACCTGACTTGCTTCGGAAGACACAGTTCTGTGGTGAAACATTTATACTGATCTATAGTACAGTTGACATAATTTCTGTTACCCGTGTCCTTGCAATATTGTTCATCGCTGTCATCCTCGCATTCACTGACTCCATTGCATTTCAGCATTAAATCGATGCAACGACCGTTGGAACAGGTAAACATCTCGGTTGGACACGCGTTTCTTTGGCATGTTTCGCTCTCGTCGGAGCCGTCTGGACAATCAGCCTTTATCCACATGCAGAATTAAATAATTATGCAACTAAACATTTTAACGAAATAGGCTTCGTTTACTTTTTAACTAGTTGTATACGATGTATAAAAGATAAGTGTAAAAACTACCGTAACATGATTCTACGCTTTTGAATCGGTGGAGTTTCGTAAAAAAATATTCAAAGGTAGAGAAAATTTGAAAGGGATTATGGGTCGCAAATGCCCCTCCTGTCAGAAAAAAAATGTCGAAGTTCTAATAATTCTTAAACTGGCTTTATTTGCAGTGCGTTTATATTCTGCAGACGGATCCCATGTAATTTGCTTAGGAGACGTGAACATAAAAATCGCAAATACGTCGCACTTGTTACGTATGCAAATGTAGGCAATGATGTAGGCAAAAAGATAGAGGCGATAATATGATCTCCAATAATCATCTTTGATCGAAACTTTCAACATCACTGCTTGTGGATTTCTGTAAGCCCAAATCCTGGCACTTTGTCGATTGAGGATGCCACAACTCGAGGAACCGTTCTCATCCATAAATAATACACGCTCTAAAAAGTGTGGATCGCATGGCAACTTACACAGCATGGCAAAAGCTTTCTCGAGTAGCATATTCATTTGCCTGGAGTGCTTAAACGCGGCGAATTTTTTAAAGCCGTAAATCTTTTTCTCTGATTATTCGTCGCACTGTCATGTGACTGATCCTTACTCAATGAACTACTTTATGTAAGTCTAATAGTGTATAAGGACAAACAAAAGCGATAATCAACCTATTCTTCTTTACGCTAATTGATGCGGGCTCGATCTGTATTCAAATGTGCAATATTAATTTTTGATCATCAAATTGTTAACATAGCATTATCATGGAATGTCTCCTGCATACAGAGATTTACCATTATTCCTGTATTTTGATATATTTCTCGAGGTGATTTCTGATTTTTTGTTGCTCCGTAAATAGTACGCTACTTTCTCATTAAATGAGAATAATTCAATGTAAACACATTATGAATTAAGCCAGTTTAAGGATTATTAAAACTTTAATATTTTTTTCTGACAGGAAGAGTATTTGTCGCCCATGATCCCTTTGAGACTTTCGTTGCTCGTGATGAGTAGAGCATGTTACAATAAAAAAAATTTGACCTTAAGAATCATGCTGAAGGTTAATTTTTGCACGAACATTTTTTTACAAATCTCCACCGATTCAGGAGTGTAGAATTATGCTGCGGTAGTTTTTACACCTATTTTTTATACAGCTTGTACATTAAACGAGTTAGAATACGTGACCAAGTTGTCGTTCTGCCGTTTTTTTTTTTTTTTTTTTTTTTTTTTTTGTTGAGGAAAGTATTAACTACGATATAATCAACAAAGAGAATAGATAGTGTAATAAGACTGATTCATCTTTCTCGTTTTCCGTTCAAGTACAATTTAAGTGCATTAGAGAAGTACAATTGTATTGTTTTTAAATTACAACGCATTATACGTTGTTATATTACAAAAATAAACAATAGTGTATAATTTACACGTAAAAAATGAATGTTTCGTAAGGTACTGATATAAAGAAACCTAATGGAAGGATTGGACTTACCTCTCCATCGCATTTCCACGTTTTGGGTATACAAGTCCCGATTTCACATGCGAAGGCATCGCCATCGCACTTATGCTTGTCGCAATTAAGTTCGTCCGAAAAATCGGTGCAATCACTTTGTCCGTTGCACACGAGATATTTCGATATGCAAGCCCCTTCGTGACATTGAAACTCATCTGGAAGATATTAGAGTCATCGTGAATAATTTTTGGCCGGTTGAGTACGACGAAGGCCTTTATTCAGCCTTCATTCTGCATACATATCGAACATAGTTTTTCGATGTTGATTTCTTATGACAATAGCATTATTCGACTCGTTCACACGAGCTCGAGATATCTTATCGCGTCGAATAAATTGATCGAAAAAGAATCGAAACATGATCTTGATAAGGTATATAACTGAGAATCAATCGGATATTTATTTTTATTTCCGTGCGAGAGTCAGAGTTCGAGGAAAAGTATAGTGTATAAAAATATAAAAACAGGAAGAAGAAATATAAATTTTTCTCTCGTTTCTTATATAAATCGATAAATTCAGTCGTCTTTCTATTGCTTCAAGCTTGAAATCAGTTATGAATAGATATTATCAATTCATTTAATCACTAATAGCGTGACTTCAGCTATGATTACTTTATTCACGTGTTACGATTGTTCAAGCAAACAACACGATAGTTTTAAACAATATTAATTTATTGATTCAAATAAATATTCGATCTATTTAATAGTTTCATTCACTGATCTCTCAATTTGATCTACATTGTCGTTCGCTTTATATACACAGTATATAATTTATCGCTTATAACGTGTGCTCTAAATGTTTAGACAGTCTTGTTATTGTAGACAATAAGCACGTTATAAATAAGATTTAGTAAGGGTTTTGATTTACTGGAGTCGCATTCCTTTTTATCACAGCCTTCCTCATCCGATCGATCGACACAGTCGTAGTGGGAATTACAACGTTTCGTCTTGCTTATGCAGTCGCCGTTTTTACATTGAAACTGATCCTCATGCTTGCACCTTGACCAATGGTGTTCATCGCAAATACTTGATTCATCTTCACCGTTAGGACAATCCTGTATTCCGTCGCATCTGAAGTTGTTGCGAAATATTTAAGTTTAATAACGCATGGAGATATTAAATATAAAATATAAATGATAGTAGTATTTTCAAATTTACAGGTATATTCTGCGTATCAAAATAAAATAAGATGAATTCGTATATTTTTATGCAATAAGGGTATGAAATAATTTATATTGTCATGTTACTGATGTGAATTAGCAAGTGTTGAACGCCAACGCAGACTGATGGTTTCCATCATTTAAGTGATCTTAATATGATAAATCGGTTGAACATCGTATAATTCGTTTGATACGATTGATTTATCAAGTCTTGTACTAAAAGTACAAAATAATAATTATCCATGAAGTAAGAATTTCAGTGACTATGTTTCAGAGATTAAATTTTTATCTATTCATGATTAATAGACATAGAAAGTTACAGAATACACTTATAAATTGATAAATTCCATGACTGAATCATTTAAAATAATAATATCTTACCTTTGATGGGATTTTATGCATATATTGTGTTCTCCACATTTTATTTCGCCAGCATTACACGCAGTTTGAAGAGTACACGTTCGATTATCTACGTTCAGCATCATGTCGGGTGGACACGCACAGATCTGAAAATTTAAACGAAATATAAGTACAAGGATAATCGGGTCTCAAAGAAATCGTATTATTCAAACACTCTAAGCTTACATATGAATCAGCATTAGATAACAGGCACACGTGAGAACAGTTTCCGTTGTTGTTGTGACACTGGTGATCTTCTACGTACGTTTGGTGTAAACTTATTAACTGCATTCTATTCAAGTCTTTAGATACTTCTGAAAGATACAATTGTTTCTGTATAATTAGTATAATTCTTTCTTTTTTATATTCGATTACCTATACGATAAATTGGATTTCGTGATTAATCGCTATTTGTATCCTTTATTCTCTTTATATCTCATTATTATTTTATTTAACTGCATAAAATGCTAAGAATGGAGAAAATTTAATTAAGATTAAATCCATTCATCAAGATCTAGACAATATATTTGATTATGGTTGACGATTCAGGTCTGTTGATTAATAATTGATTATCAAAGAGTTTTATAACTTATTTCATATTACTCACCTAATGTAGTATGCTTCTGATATTGCTGTGTGTTGCTTTTGTTGGTCCAATACAATTTGTTCGATTTATATTGAGTCCAAAACACATAGTCATTAAGAACAGTGAGACTCACGGGTTCCTCTAATCCAGTGCGGAAGATATATGTTTCGAAACCTAAAAGATTTAATTATATTTATATTTATATCTATATTATAGTCATTAACATTAGTCATTTATCACGATAGAAATACAAACCCGGAATGGTCGTACTACCAATACGACCAGAGCCTTGATCACTCCAAAACAATAGTTTCAGAACTCTGTCATAGCACAAAGATATTTTCGGTCCAATTAAAGATGTCTTATTCCCTTCGACCGTGACTCTTGGACCAAGCCCGTTCATGTTCATCAGGTCTATGCGATACAATTCATTCGCTCTGAATACGACCATCATGATACTAAAACATCGTCACATAATGATCTTTCCATAAAGATTCTACCATAATGCTTAGCAAATTAAAATAAAAAAACACGTATATAGAACTACATCGAAATTCATGTATAAAAATGATTACCTTTCTTCAGGTACAAGTGCAATATCGTAAGGCTCGTCTTTGAAGTAGAAGATCGTTTTCTCATTGTTGTTCAGGCTGTGGACCTCGATAGTTTTGTGTTTCACATCCGACAAATATAGATTATTTCCAATGTAGTCGAAATCCATTCCACCTAGTATTTCGTTTTCAATAGACATCATGCTTTTCTCTTCGCCAGTCTGCATGTTAAAATGGAAAATGTTGTCCCTTAGCTGATCGCTGGCTAGTAAACCACCTGTGTCGATTTTTGTTCGATAATATTGAAAATATTTAAAAGCAGCAATGTTATATAACTATAACGACATAAATGTTATATGTGCTTGATGATTTTTATAGACATTAAAGCGCTGTGATGCTATTATGAGCTTAAATAAAATCATGTTAAATAACATTATTCGGTTTTGAAAGGTTTCGACCGCGTGTTTAGAGCAACGAATATATATTTGTTATATGAAACGTCATGGTTTTTATCTATTGGAATATATAGGATGTTTGTCAATAATCGATTATTAAAGTCGTACCAGTAAGAGGATTATAAGCAACCTCAGTGACGTGATTTAATGTGTCGCTGGTAGTAATTTTCGGTTTTCCCAATAATTCATGATAATAGTCTATGAATGTGCTTCCTGCTGCGATAATTAAATGCGTCTTCTTCTTGACCGCTGAAATTTATTTAATTCGTGTATATATTTATTTAATTATTAAATATCAAGTTACATCATATATTTAATTCACTAGTTTACAATAATAATACAACTTACCACGGCACGTATGGTTATCAGAATTTAATTCTTTGTCCAATGTGCAAGCGCAAGTATAGCTATTCGCCGAGTTTAATAGACACAATTGAGAACAGGGGCTTGAATTGCAGGGATTTGGCATCTATTATCGAACATTGTATCATTTATTTACGAACAAAATGAGGAAAAAGAAAGAAATGAACGCATAGAGTTACCTTTGGTTTTAAAACAGAGTGATATATGTGTATGCCATAAATAGTACTGTTTGTAGACACTAAAACTTCCCAATTTTTACCAGTGAATTTATCACATGACTGTATGGTATTAGATATCCAATCGCTCCAGTACAACTTATTTTCAAATACAGCTAATGAAAATGGCCTCTTTGCTATATCTTTTAATATAGCCTAAAACGGTACGAATAAAAAGCGAGTAAATAATTTTTACTGCAATTATGGTTCTTCAGACGAACATTGTTCTAATTTTCGATATAGAAATGTGAAACATACCCTTCGATCCGTACCATCCAGTCGTACCGATTCGATTACTTTTGCTTTAGCGTCTATCCAGTATAATCTTTCATTCGCGTAATCGATAGATAAACTGTTTGGCAATTCTAAATCTTTGCTGACTAACACAATGTTATTTTTTCCATCCATTCCTGCCCTTAATATGCATGAATCTATGCCCCATTTGGACCAATACATTATACTGGAAACACATAATTTTATTATCTATTTCGAACTTGTAAAAATTCCTTAACTTGTGTTACATCTTAAACATTTAATTACAAAAGATATAATAAAAAGCTGATAAAAACAAGATATGGCAATTTTATAAAAGTAGTAATATAAAATTTCATAATTTTTTTTTAAACAGATATTTAGGGAGATTGAAATACTTTATTTATCCAGATGCTGAAATTGAATCTGATTTGCTGATTTGAAATGAATTGAAATTGCTGATATTGAATCTCAATTATTCAGTTTTTTACGTTTGAAATGCACTTACCCACTGGACGGTAATAAAACAAGACCTCGCGGTTTATCGTTTTGTTCTTTTATTATAACGGTGCAATAAGAACCATCATTGTTACAAACTCCGATATGCATATAACCACCGTCCGTGAAATATATGTTGCCTGTTACCCAATCTACTGCCATGTCATCGGGGCTGCTCAAACCTTGAAGATATTATATATATAAGAAAATGAGCAACAAAGGAAATAAGTAACGTACATGCAAACTTCAGATGTGAGTATCAATCTTATCTAATGAAATTAAAATTTTGTAATAAAGTACAGTAGGAAAGATTAGAGTAATTTGAGAATACGATTTATATGCATAATTTACCTGCTGTAACAATGACCTCTCGCTGCGAACCATCCTCTAAACTTTTGATTATCGCTTCGTTTCCGTCCTCAACATCGGACCAATATACATGGTTCGCGTCTAAAGAAATGGCCACGGCGTGTTGCAAATTTTGAGTCACCGGATAATACAACTGAGAATTGAGATAAATACCACGGATTTCAGATTTAACTGAAAACATCATCAAACCTTCGCCACCTGTGGATAAACAGTAGAAAATAGATACCAATTAGAAATACGTAGATACTTAGGAAAATGAGGCTTTTTATCTTTCAAGAAGGTATTTATCTTTCAAAATTTTTCCTTTTTATTGTTTCTATTTGTTCTATCACTCATAGAACCTATCACAGATAAGAATTAAATTTTTAAAAAATTTTGTTTGTACAAAACTGAGAAAAGATTTACCTTCGACTTGACAAGTTCTTTTGTCATCGTTCAGACTGTAACCAGATTGACACAAGCATGTGTAAGATCCAACGCTATTGATACATTCTTGATCGCAAATTCCATAATTATCGCACTCATTCACATCTATAAAATAATAAATATGTACATAGAATAATTTTATAGTTTCTTCTTGATCATGGTTTTAATAATTAAAAGTAAAACGAAAAAATAGATTGTTAATTTTTTATCTTTACCCTCGCATGAAGTCTGATTGTTCACCAACTTGTAACCTGGTCGACACGAACATTGAGCACCTTCAGGTGTTTTCCTGCAATTATGTTGACACTTTGCTTCCTTGCACGATGCATCAGCTATGATTTGAAACAATTAAACCTGTTACTGTTAAATTGCCAAAGCTTGGCTTAAAATTGCCATCACTCAGACTTTATATTATTGAATCGAAACAATATCTCCTTTACTATTACTTACCCTTGATACATGCATCTATATCTTCATCTGAATTATCCCCGCAGTTATCCTTCTCATTACAGGTTGCGTTCAGAGAAATGCATCTTTTATTTTTGCACAGATATCGATCGTATTCGTTGTTACATTCATCGACTGGTATCATGTAATTCTCTATGGATTGTAAAATAACAATATAAATTTGAAAGTTGTAGATCTTCTTTAACATCAAAATATAGTTTAAAAAAGAAAAGAAGAAAGATTACCGCATTTTTCTTCATCGCTGTTATCCGGGCAATCTGGGATACCGTCGCAAACCCATTCGTTTCTTATGCAATGACCATCTTTGCATTTGAATGCGTCGCAATTTACCTGCAGTAATTCAGAATATATCGATTAGAAGAATATTTGTAATTCATATAATCTTCAAATTAGTAAGTCAATCTGCTGTAAGAAACCAAAGGACCACCTTGTAACATACGTAAAGTCTGATGTACATTAAAGTATTATTATTATTATTATTATTATTATTATTATTATATAATTTTAAAATTCATTTAGAATATAATATGTCAAGAAAATGAAATCTTTCACTTTTGCGTTCAAATTACTATAAATTGAGACAAAAAGAATATATCTTATTAACATCTTTATTGCTTAAAATAAAAATAATAAGTAGCTGATCAATTATGGCATGCTTGATATTTGCGTCGTATATATATATATATATATATATATATATATATATGAAAGTTATGAATATTTGTAATGAATTTCTCCAATCTGTAATATCGATTGATATTTAATCTAATTTATATTATAATTCATAAACAAACTTATATATTCTAGGAATTATACTGTTATTTGATAAGAAGTCAAAATTTAAATGCGATCTCACATCTTTCACGCAACCATCGTACTCATCACTGCCATCGGAACAATCTTCTTTCGCGTCGCAGAATTGTTCTATCGGTATACAAGTATGAATATCGGAACATTGGAACTCATCTATAGCGCAACGAATCATTTCAAGGTTTTGAAGCTGAAATAAAAAAATCGACTTTGTTACATATTAGAAGTATAATATAAGAATAATGTATATATATAATATAAGAAACCATTCCGTTGTAGAATATACAGTTCCGAATAAAATAATAATTTATAAGATAAAAATAAATATATATGTAATACAATTATATAATGTATAATACTTTATCGACTTATAGAACATATTGAGAAATTTCAGACGTGGAGTATTTTGCAATCTCTTGCAAATAATTTTAAATTATTTAACTACACAATTCTTTAATAATAAAAGATATAACAATAAGCAATATATTATTATAAATATCGTTTTGATGACAATTATGAATTAATATATACTTGGTAGCCTTCACAACCCGTTTCGTCGGAACCGTCACCGCATTCATCTTCCCCATCGCAGCGGAAGATGGATGAAATGCATTTTTTGTTCGAGCATAAGAAGAGATCTGGTGGTTCGCAGCCTATAGCTTCAAATTAAAAGATAAAAAAAGTATAAATTAGAATGCGCTAGAAACAAATTGTTACTGGATCTAATTGTAATATGTACGATTAAAGTTACCTGCGGTATCGGCGTGCGGGTTGAAGATGCTTACAACCAGAAGTACGAATAATTTGCGATACATAATCTGAAATAATTTTTGTCGAATTAATTCACATTTTTATTAAGCAATCGGAAATATTTTCCTATTATTTTAAAATCTTCACCGGCACAATTTGTTTAATCGTTAGAATGCCACGGTCATCGTAGAAAACTAATTCAAAAATATTTGGTTTTTATATCATTGATACAACAGGTATGAGAGCAAAAGTTCAAGCGTTACAACATAATGAAGTAAACATAAGTTGAAGAACGAAAGCGATAGATGATAGAATTTGAGGGTCAAATCATCATCGTATCACTTTTCGACGGTTAAAGTCTTTTCAACGGCACCAATGTTCCTTGTGTATTACTAATTATATCTTCTCATTTATGTTTTTTATACAAGTTCAAATATTATAAATGCTTGAGAACCTCGTAAATGACACAATATGAATAATAAATAAAATACTAATCAGTATATCCGATCACTGGCAAATGTAGATTTTAAGTATATTATACAAACTTAGATCTGCAAAAATGATATCACAAGCGGAATTTATTTTCATTAAATTAAGTAAACTTTATTTTAACTACACCAACCCCTAATAAAAATTACAGAATCAGATCTGAATTAGGTACCCTTTATAATAAAATTGGCGAAATTAACATTTTATAACATAACTAGAAAGTGGAATAGGTATAAAAGATTTCTAAAATAAAATATTTTATTTCGATATACTTACGAGAGGTGTTCTTACCATTGCGACTGTTAAACGAAAACTAAAGGCCGTTACAGAGACCGTACCAAAGTTGTGTAGTTGAGGTCGTTTTTCTAATAATACACATACTGTTATGAATGCCTCTGTGTAGGTTATTATACATTAATATAGATTTCATTCTATTCAGACTTTAGAACGGGATTAAATCATAAATAAGAAATGATTTACACATATATAAATTATTTCTTTTTATGTATATTCATTAAATTTAATACTAAATTTATTACACAATATATTATAAACAAATTAATAAAAAAGTTAATAATTATAACAGTAATGTTAGAGTAATGTGTATAAATAAATATTTTTCAGAAATATTTCGTATAATATGTAAGTACACGTGGATTACGCTTAGGAATGATAATTTGTTCTTTTAAAAGTTATAACTTATCGTAAATTTCGCGTGATAGAAGAGATTGTGTATGAAGGTACAAGTTTCATAAGAAATGTATACAAACAGTTGGTTCGATTATGTACACACATTATTCTTAAGTTTAAATTAGCTCGACCTTTACGAAACTAGAAACGAATAACGTTTATATGAAAGTTATTCCAATAATTAAGCTATTTCTCATTGCAATTATCATACCATTTCTATTTTTTTATTTTTACAAATTATTATTATTTTTTAAATTTTTATTTTTACAAACTCTTATAAATTTTTACGATCTTTATACAAATATGAAATATATATATATATATATGTATTTCCAAATATTCTACTGTAATATTTCCAAAAGCAAAATAAATAGAAAGATTAATTTCTATAAATAAACTGTACGTGTACTATAAAAAAAGGACAATCCCTTAACATATCGTTACCACCTACACTTAACAAAAATGATAACTCTACCCTGCGCTTAATTTGGATAATTTGAAGAAAATATACATTTTACTATATTATTTAATAATTTGCTTCTCCTTTTCGCCTATCCTGAGTGAGAAAAAGAATCGGTCGATGATGGTCAGAAATCACATTGGCTGTGGGTGAATCTTTCGATATTACAGTACTGAAGGCATAAAGAAGGTAACAAATGCCTATCAACTGTGTGACAGTGGTTTGCTCCATCGCTGTTGCAACGCCCAACACTTTATAGTATTTCGTTCCTTTCGTCAAGTTGTGTCCGTTCGTATCCGCGAAAACATGCCGCGTTGTTTGATCAAGTCGATGACAAGATACAGAAAGACCGATAACTCTTCTGAAGGTAAGAAACGTTTCTTCGCTGTACAGTAAGCTACAGTATGTCCAGAAACGACGAGTGATATTTTAGCGTGGTTATGAAAAAGAAAGTACGTATGTATATCGTGTAACTCGTAAAGTTGTTGAAAAAGATGAATTGCGTTTCTTGCCCTGAATCTCAAGGTCCACTTTTAGCTAGACATTCGTTAATGATAATTAAACAATTCGCATATAGAGCGCGTATTCTATCGTAAAAGAAGAGAAAAAATTTGTTTCATAAAGAATTTACCAGTACGCCCCCCCTTTCTCCCCCAAACTTCTAGCACATATTATACGTTATTCTACTCGTTTTCACGTGTTTAATACGAATATTGTATTCGTTTTAGTCGGAGATGATATATTGCCTCAAAATTCGTTAGATACAGTTTCAACTTCGAACCTGTTTTCCTTGAAAGCTAACCCAAATCTACTTTAAAACTAACTCAAAATCAAACGTAAATCTAATGTAAAAATTTGGTACCAAAAATGATGGTACGAAACGGAAGGTACGTATGCTGAAGGAAAGATGACAACCATAAAGTGTATTAGCTTGGCTTTCCACGTTTGTATTTTTTTTTTTTTTGTATTTTTGGCACGGTTTTGCCCGTTCCGCCAAGAACGAATGCGATATTGGTATTCAGCGTGTTAAAACCAATAGAATGATGTGCATTATGTGCAGGAAGCTTGGGGACACTGGTAAAGTTCGATCAATTGTTTTTCATATATTAATAGAGGCAGAATTACCATGGACGCCGCCGTCATCGGTTGATGCAAAGAGAAAACATCAGAACAAAGATAATTCTACGAAATGTAGTAATATATGGACGTCTTCAAAATTACCAATCGTAACACGATATACGTTTAACAAAGAAAACACTATGTTGTGGAATAAAGAATCTAATGTAGACGAAGTAGAGTTAGGGATGATAAATTTTTCCGACATCGAAAATACAATATCGTCGACTACTACGAATGTTTCCATGAATACCAATCAGGTAGTGATTGACCCTAATAATAAACAAAACGTGGAGAAAGTGCAAATACCATTGACATCAAATTCCGAAAAAGTAGAGTACCCGGTAAACGTAAGTAATAATGAAATCAAGGTGGCAGTAAATTTGAATAGGACGTTCAATGAAACCGAGAATCAAACGACCTCGCAAGCATTATATCTTACTCCAAATAAGAAACAGATTGATTCCCAAAATCAGTATCTGGGTGGCAATATGAAAACGTCGGGGGTGGAGAACCCACAAAATTGGAAGCGAAATAAAACTATGCATTATTGTCCCTACTGCCGCAAAAGCTTCGATCGTCCATGGGTGTTGAAGGGTCATCTCCGCCTCCATACTGGTGAACGACCTTTTGAGTGTCCAGTCTGCCATAAATCTTTTGCTGATCGGTATACAATCCTTCCTTGTTTTCGTTCAATATTTATCGGCACATCGCAAACATTGGCACGCGTTACGAATAATAAAAAGATTTTGTAATTTTGTTGATATGTAATGATTACGATAGAAAGTTTTTAATGAAAAATGTATAAGAATGAAAACGACAATCAAATATCTTGATCGCGTAATCCGTGCGTAATGTGTTAATTCGTGCACCTCTCGAAATTATTTATTTTTTAATAAATTAAGAAGTTAATTTTATTGATTTAATTGTATCGTTTTATAAAATTAAGGCTACGGTGTGACGTATATATATTGTAGATCAAATTTACGTGCGCATCAAAGGACACGGAATCACCATCAATGGCAATGGCGATGCGGGGAATGTTTCAAAGCATTCTCACAAAGACGATATTTGGAACGACATTGCCCGGAAGCTTGTAGAAAATATCGAATATCTCAAAGGAAGGAACAAAATTGTAGCTAGAAGACAAATTTTATTTCTTTAATATAAACATATTTATATAGAGAAATGTATAATATTATACATTAAATATATTTCGTTAATTAACTACGTAAAATTTGGATTCGAAATATTGTATTGTTATTCTAGTATAAATATGTACATATACTATACAATAGTATGATAAAACCATAGAACAACTTTTAACTTTTTCGCCCACATTATTTCCCTTGGGTCAAGTTTATAAATTACAATAAGTGAAAATATTAATTATATAATGTTAAGACAAATTCACATGTCTCTTTTCTATGAATAATAATTGTTTTATTTGTTATTTGAATCGACAAAGGATATGACATCGAAATAAAAATTCAAGTAGCTTGACTTTTATTTGTTAACTATACATATTCTTTGAGAAACAAAGTCTCATTAAAAAATATTATGTAATTCTGTATTTACTTTTATTTGAAATTTTATGTAGGTAGTAACAGTATTAATTGAATTTGATTTATTTATCGTCGCAACTTTGTGGCTCCCCGTAGCGTTAATTTTACGAATGTTACATATATATATACGCATGTATATAATAGACCATTATAGTCTTATAGCTCCCCATAATGTGAATATTGGCACGATAGATATGAATTGTACAGTAACATAGTCGAGACAATGAATAAAGAAATTTTAGTAATAAATTGATTGATTAAGTATCATAATTACATATTATCATTGATAGATATATATACCCACTTGTTAATTTACATATTTACTTTTGTTGTTAATACGTTTAAGTTTAAGTCTGTTATCCAATTTATTATTTGATTAAAGTGTTGAGTATTTCAAATCTTAATTAGTCGGGTTTATTTCTCAATTATTTAGAGCTCCATGGGTAACAACCCAAATCCGAATTCCCCAGACGAACACATAATAAATATACCGATAAATGTTGGGGCACGAAAACCCAAGTGACACGAAGCGAAGTTTTCTAAATATTATAAAACAAAAGGAAAATAGTAAACTAGCTAACTAATTAACTATAACGGTAAATGGATCGACTTTCGATCGAGCAAGTTCGAGATACGATACGAGGTACGATTTAAGAGTGCGCCTTAAAGCCTCGCGTGAAATTAGGCGTCGTCATCGATAGAGTGCGCGCAATAATGTAACGGTTTCTAACCTAAGTGATTTTACTCTTTCATGGCGCATGTCGTGTACGTTCAACGAGGAATAATTATCACCCGCATTTGACGCAGTGCGTTAGTCTCATATTACTAACGGAAAAGAACGTAATATAGTGCCGCGTATTACGCGATACGCTTTCCGAGCAAGTAATCCGTGTTAGTGCTTCGTAAGAAAGAACGCGGCGGTTAAGCACTGCAAAGAAAACTTGACATTGGAACGGCCATTTTGGCGTGTTGTTTCCTAATCGAGTGCTCAGCTCAGCATCGATATCCATCCATTTCAAGGCAAGTAGCTCTGTACTATATAAAAATTTTGTTAAACGAATGATTTTGCATTTAAGGGAATTTCGTTTTTCGTTCGGTCGTGTACATATATTCAGAAAAATTTTGGACTTGTTTTATAGAAAAGAAAATTGACTTTGCACAGATGGTCTATACTCTGTTTTTCATCCTGCTCACAAGTATGTCTGACGGTAGTAACATGGTATATTAACATCGACCACCAAATCAATCTTATTAGTATATTGAAAGTATGCCGTATAAATAACATGCGATTATAGTATTAATTACGATTTTCTGTTAAATATGCATATGTATAATATATAAAAATGTTATCAATATCTTAAACTTTCCGAATAAATTATCTTCGTTTTTCTCAAGGGAGTGATATATTTGGTAAACTTCGTTTAATTTACTTCGTAAACAATTTTGTGTGTTGTAATTGCTGTTTTGGTTAAAAGTTATATAAAGATTATGAAATACATTGAAATGATTGCAGTATTAATGTTATATTAATTTAGACAATGTATTATAATTTTCCAAAATTCTGTTTTATGATGTTTTAATTTATAAATTTAATTTCACGTTAATTCATAATAATTTTATAACGTTTTAAATGTTAATGGTGTTGTGAAATCGATATGTCTAAATGTAGTATGTATATGTTCTTCAAAATTCAAAGTTTTTCTAAACAATATCAGTAGCCAATATTGAACTGTTAAACTTCCTTATAAGGTTGAAATACATAAAAACTAGTATTCTTCCAATCAGTATACCTATGATGTTTACATTCTATTGTGATCTTTTCAACAGGTCACATATATTGATATTGCTTTTTGTTCTATGAACGTGTTAATGTTCCATTTATGTCTTATACTCGCAATTTCAAGTAACTTCATGGTAGTGTTTATTGTTTATTCTATTATAGTTAAACAATTAATTGTGCAAGACATATTTATTATATATTTTAAGTAAATATCCCATTTATAAAAGAAAATTTATATTTTTAGGAAATAGATAATATTTCATCATTTCCAAAATGATGACAGAAACACATATAAATTCCAATCATGTCCTAAATTCTGGTTTGAATATCAAATCAGAAATAGACAAAATGGACGATGTGGGTTGGAAAGCCAAATTAAAAATTCCACCAAAGGACAAACGAATTAAAACTAGTGTAAGTTATATATTATAATCGTTCTAATTTTACTTTAGTTATACTTTATTCACTAATAAAATTCTATAAATTTAGTTATTTTATCTATTTCTAGCTTAAATTATTAATAAAAATGTTTACACAAAAATTTTTAGGATGTTACTGATACTCGTGGCAATGAATTTGAGGAGTTTTGCCTAAAACGAGAATTATTAATGGGTATCTTTGAGAAAGGTTGGGAGAAGCCTTCCCCAATTCAAGAAGCCAGTATTCCTATTGCATTATCTGGTAAAGATATCTTGGCCCGTGCAAAAAATGGGACTGGTAAAACTGGGGCCTATTCAATTCCAGTGCTAGAGCAGGTTTGCATATAATTAATTGCTCGAATATAATTAATTATGTTACTAAAATGTTTCATTGTGTTAACTTTAATATTGTTATTATTAATATATCATCTTAGGTTGATCCACGGAAAGATGTGATTCAGGCACTAGTACTTGTACCCACTAGAGAGTTAGCTCTTCAGACATCGCAAATTTGCATTGAACTGGCAAAACATATGGACATAAAAGTAATGGTAACTACTGGAGGAACAGACTTACGGGATGACATTATGAGGATTTACCAGACAGGTTTGTATTTAATGTATCTTTTTATAAGAACTAATTATAAAAATTAAAAATATTTTACTTATGATGCAACCCGTTTTTAGTACAAGTAATAATAGCAACGCCAGGAAGAATTCTCGACCTTATGGACAAGAATGTCGCGAATATGGATCATTGTAAAACTCTAGTTTTGGATGAAGCAGATAAACTACTATCGCAAGATTTTAAAGGAATGTTGGATCATGTCATTTCCAGGTATGTATTCTAGTATATAATTATTGATAATATCTTTTTATATTATATATATTATTGTACTTTAATTTTTATTGTCATGCATATATTTAGATTACCACATGAACGTCAAATACTGCTGTATTCAGCTACATTTCCCCTGACAGTGAAACAATTCATGGAGAAACACTTAAGAGATCCATATGAGATTAATTTAATGGAAGAACTCACATTGAAAGGTGTAACACAATATTACGCCTTTGTACAAGAACGACAAAAGGTTCATTGTCTTAACACACTGTTCTCCAAGGTAAGGTCACTTTAAGGTCTGTTTGTTTTACATAATATATTTAATATAAAAATTTACTGAAATAAATTCTACTTTTTTTTTTTTTATCAAGTACTTCTGTCTAATCTATTTTTTGTTTCTCAAGTTGCAAATAACACAAAGCATAATATTCTGCAATTCAACACAACGTGTTGAATTACTTGCAAAAAAGATAACAGATCTTGGATATTGCTGTTATTATATACACGCGAAAATGGCGCAGGCACACCGAAATCGCGTGTTCCATGATTTTCGAGCAGGACTATGCAGAAACTTGGTAAGTGTGTAAAATTATTATATTATTAACTAAGTAAATTGTATGTGTCTGTTGACTTTTTTTTTAATGAAAAAGTTATTGAAGTTTAATTACATTGTCTAATTTTATGGAAAAATTTAAAGTTATATATTAATGTATTATCTATAGGTTAGCAGTGATCTGTTTACTCGTGGTATTGATGTACAAGCTGTGAACGTCGTTATCAATTTTGACTTTCCAAAAATGGCAGAGACATACCTTCATCGTATCGGCCGATCAGGACGATTCGGTCACTTAGGTATAGCAATTAACCTAATCACGTACGAAGACCGTTTTAACTTACATCGTATCGAACAAGAGCTTGGAACAGAGATTAAACCTATTCCAAAGGTAATAGATCCAAGTTTGTATGTAGCAAGACCAGAAGACAATAATAGCATGGAAGAGGGTAATGTGTCTAAGTAGTTTCGATACATCATCATGATGTTTATATGCGCTCAAAGAGTTTGAAGTGTTAAATGGTGATTGTGTGACTCGTACATGTAAGGCATACATTGCTATGCTTTGAACTCACAGAGTGAAACATTATTTCAGTCTGAGAAGTATTGTCTGGGGTGTTTAACAGTGTATAAAGACAAAACAGTGCTATGAACATTTAGATTTAAAAAAAAAAGTGGTCTATATAGAAAAAAAATTGAAAATTTCAATTAACATCATACTAAAACGGCGAAAACATGAATTACTTGTAAATAAGGCATACTGAGCATAAAACAGTGAACTCAGTGAATGAAGTGATGCGAATGCCGGTGCGAGTCATTCTTTGTACATAAATACATATAAATGTACATAATCTAAAGTGCGCGCCAGAGTCAAGCCATTATCAAGAGCACAACATGTAAACAAATAACATGAGTAACATAATAATCATTACATTTTACCACAAACTGTAAATATTACATGTGAGTATTCATCATTTTAATAGTAAATTTTTATACAATGGCTTCATACTTTCAAGATTTTTTTGTTCCTTAAGAAAGATGTGATGGGATGTGTGATTTAAGAAGAAACACAGCATAATGACACTAAACTACAGTTTAATGCTGTTTGTATCTGAATACCATTAATCCATATACCCATTACTTTTGCATTACCATACTTTACATATAAATTCTTCTTAAATATATGATCACAAATTCTAAATATTATATAGATCTTAATATTTGATCATGGCTTGATTTTGCTACCTGTCAATGCTGTCATACAACTCTGAAATTCAAATCACTTTTCAAAAAAGGCGAGATAATCTTTTTTCTTTCTGTAAAGTGGTAATAGACTGTTTTAAACTTAATCTGATTTTTTTTTACGAAATTGTGATTGAGAGTCAGAGGTTGTAAAATTGACTAGTTTTATATAATTATTTTTTATAAATAACTGGCTGGTGGCATTTGTCGAAGTTAGGGATTCTATGTAAGATGTCTATTGAATATTTGTGTCTACTGTAATTCAAAATTGTTCCACCAATTGATATATGAGTAATGACATTATCTAGCAAGGATTCTTTGTTACATTTAAGACACATTTTAGGTAAAACTACGAATATAAGCAAAAATGTACATATTGTAGCATAATAACAATATCATTTTCTGCAACAGATAAAGACAACTGCCAAAATATAATGGAACGTCAGCATGGAATCCCCTTTTATTCTTGGTTTTTTTTCTTTGATATCTGTGTACATGTTAACTATATAAAAAGGTAAAAAAATGTAGACGCATGTAAGAAGTAATTTTCCATAAAGTAAATTTCTATTGTTAATATTCTCCCATGAACGAAAAAAAGTGCACCACCAGCCAAGACGACCTAGGTTTATGGAACGAAATGTGTATACATTAATAGGCAATAGTAGCATATTTCATATTTGAAGCAAAAAATTTCAATGAGAGATATTAATGAGAAAAAGGTGATGGAAAACGGTTTGGAATGCCTTTAGACTTATAATATCAGTTTTGACGGATATTTTGCTTCTGCGGTGGAGGAAACAGGAGAGATGTCCTATGACGACTAAGATCTTGACTGCTGGAATGGAGAGTTAGTATAGTATAGTATGATATTAAAAGTATTTGAAATTTTGCTTTAATACAAATATGGAACTAAACTTAATTTTGAATATCCATCTAATAACGCGATGGATTTTTATATATGCAAAATTTTTAAATCTGCATGAGATAAAATACTAAGCTTTCTAATCAATATAGTTCCATGTAATGTCAATATAAAATTAATATGTAATTATGCTTATTACTTAAAAATTTTGACTTTTAATTTAATATTTCGTATAGATGACACATATAAATACAATCATAAAGAGTACGAATATTTGATACAAGAGTTCTATGCACTGACTCGTACGCATATCAAAGATGAAACGAAAAATCCTTTTCGTTCTCCGTTTTCATTGCCCATAATAAAATGTAAGCACGTTTTTAGTATATGGGGTAATGCGGTTTTTGCACAAAACATTTTATATAATTCTGTTCTATTTAAGAAAGAGAAAATGATATGCTGTGAAATTATTAATTATCTGACGTATTATAAATTCTCTCTTGTATCCGCTATCTGAGCATTAATGCTGTGATTTAGTATTATAGTATTAAAAGCATTAAAAACCGTTTTTCTGTGCTGACACAAATTATAATTTCATACGTACGACGTTTCAATATTAAAAATGTGTCTGTAAACGCACGTATCAGAGTGCAACAACATTATCTATCGATTTACACTTTTTTGCCAGTTTGAGAAAGAATGTGATTTAAGAAATTCGTTTATTATAGAAAATCTCGAAACAATTGAGTATAAGCGCGCATCGTATTGTTGCAAGAATCAGGCATTATGATGCTTGGAACGATAGAAAAAAGAGCCAGTTAATGGTAGAGAATCAATGTGTAAAACGTTCTTTGCCATGTTGGAATATAGATTCCAAAGTGGAAAGAAAAAAAATTAGTTACAAAAATTGGCGGTGATTTATTGAAATAATTACGTAAGCGTTGTATTTATAACAGTTTAGAGAGAAACACATAGTGTTTTTTTCATTGTGGCTCTATCTTTTTACCGATTATTATGTTTTTTTTTCATATACGAAGTTACTTATGCTGAGAGAAAAAAAGAAGAAAAAGTGCATTTTCACCAATTGGATATATTGCATAGAGTAAAATCGTATATGAATTCCGTTCTAATATTATATTGTAATCCTTTTTTGTTTCTCTCGGTCTCATTCTTTCATATTTTATTATTTTCTTCATACGGAAACATGTAATTCAGTAAGTCAGACAGTATTTTGGATAATGTCAGTTCTAAAACAAAAAGAATACTCCTACTTATTCACTACAAAAATTTTACTTTTGTGTTATATATATTTGTGAAAGTTCTATCATGGTTCTTTTCGCGAAGTTGTACAGACTAGGAAGACGTTCGTGTGTTCTTGGTCTTATTGACTTATAATTTAAAGCACCATTAGATCCGATACCGGAATATTTTGTGAGATATATTTTAAATCAATCTTTAAGAGAGTCAAGAATGTGCCAATGAGGAAAGAAAGAAAGAAAGAAAAAAAATGTTCTTAAACACGCTGCATGGAACTGTGCCTAATAATTTTACGTGCATCTTGATTATTTCGTAAAATATTGTATACGTGTGTATTTGTTTATTTAGCAATTGTGCAACTGTGTCGAGCTATAACGAAAATGATAACTGTTGCAACATAAGCGAATCATAAAACATGTGACTAATTGGGAATGGTCATTATAGTGTTTATCTTGACTCTTTTGAAAGACTGATATTCGTGTGAAATAAAAGTATAAATCTCTAATAGAAGCAGGGTGATAAAAAGAAAAAAAAATTGCTGAATGCAATGCTATGCGTATAGACTGAAGGAATAAATATATATTTGTTTTGTTCTATTATTGAAACTACGACAAGTAATCTTAACTTTAAAGTTACGTCATGCTCCATGTTGTACATGGAATTTGAATCTGTAAAACCATAGAATGCATGTAATACATATATACATACATGTATTTCTTTTTGAAGCGTTTATGCTTGTACAAGAGTCATACAGTAACTTTGTTCTTTACCATCTTGCGAGTGTTCCCTCATGTCTGTCGCATAGATAATATTCCCAAGTGAAGTTCCTATACCTCATCTTGGAGAAGGAAATACCCTTGATGTGGAAACAATTGTGTGAGGGCACCTTTGTAGCGATGTGTTAATATCTGGATTATGGGATTCGTAAGGGAAAAACCCTTGTCATCATCCTAAGGGTTAATAATAATCTTTAAGTATATACGATTCACTTCGTATGTGTAGTGAAGGAAATAACATCTTTACGAGACTGTGGAATGTTACATTCGTGAAACAATCTCGTACCTTCGTTGCAATTTACATTGGTTTTAACAACCAATGCCAGCGAGCTGCAACACTATAAAATAAAACATACTTTCACAATAGGCGAAAAACATATTTGGTCTCGAACGCATGTCCGAAAAATATTTTGTAGTCCACGCAGCTCGTTCATAATGTTGGGACAACATCTCCAACAATCCGTGCAGAGACTATTAAAAAGAAGAAGAAGGTGAAAAAAAAAGAAAAGAATTCGTAAAAAAAGTACCGTCAACATTCTATTTATAACAACCATGGTAATTCATTTTCCAAAATCTCATTTTAATAGTATCTGAACGTCGAATATTCCTCAGCGACGGTACCTCGAAAGAAACACATATATTTTGCAAATTGTACCCTTTTCCGTATTGTTCACAAACAATGCAACAAATTCTTCATGACACGTTCAAACGGAATTGGTTTATCCTTTGACAAAGAAAGAGAAAGAAAAAAAAAGAAACTTTTGAAATACGAATTCTCTTGTAAATGCAAGTCGTACAATACCGTATATTTGTTTCTAATGTTTTATACATGAATATGTGCACTTTAGAACCTTTCAATTTGCAAAGCAATAAGTGTCATATATTTTGAGACAATCGCACGATATTGTTCGGATTGCATGAAATTAAAAGATAAAAAGAAAATAAAAAAAAAAAAAAAAAGAAAAGAAGAAAAGAAAAATGAAAAATCATAAGAAATCGTATGGTCCTTATCTGATCGTATGTGTTGATCGAATGTTTTTTGTATCTGAAATTTTTAAGCATTTCTGTAACTTGAGAACACCACCCCCTCTGTGTTGTTATGTACGTTCGATAACGTGAAATTGATCGCGTGCGAAAACAGAATCGAAGAAAAAAACAAAAAGATGAGATTATCTGTTATATATCAGGAACATAAATTGTTTATTTCTCAATTGTAAAGATAGGTTTGTGCCTGAATTACGAAAAGAACCTTTTTTATTTGTTTTTCATTTCTGCAAAGCACAGACCCGATCTGATGGAAAAGATTAAAAAAAGAAACAATAAAATTAAAAGGCATGTCAATGAATTTTGTTTTCGAAAGGAACAAAATAGCAAAGAAAATTTGATCCTTAATAAAATTTCCGGTTCAGTATACCACGTGTATTTTCTTTCCAATCTGCCCTATTTAAATTAATCATAAAATAATATTGACATGTTAAATATGCAAAAAATATTATACATATAAGCAAGTGTTTTATACGAACACAAAGCGGATAATTAGAAGATAATCTCTACGTGTAATTACGTATAGCTGAAGTGAATAATCTGTCCAACGAATTCAAAAATATTGTGGCTAAAGTTAGCTGTATCAGAACTAATCGTACAAACATTACATTTATCTTTTACGAATTTTATCAGCTGCTATTGTTTGTTTCGCTTGCAACAAGTACGAAGGAAATCAACTTCTTCAAAGATTCGGACGATCGATATTACGTGTCGTGATCACGGAAGTGTTCTAAATTAAAAAATTGGAAACATGTGAATTTATTACTTATTTTATATTATCTTGTATAATAATATCTTTAAAGGGAGTTGAAGATTAAATCGTTTAATGTCGTTGAAAACAATATTTTCTTTAATATATTAATCTCAAGATTTTTCAAACTTTGTTAGTTGAATGTTTTACGGGTAAAAATAAAAAAGAAACATTACGTAAGCATAAAGTTTGATCGTTTGAATATTTATTAAAAAATGATGACACAAGTATATAATATAAAAAATATAACAACCAATTACTTGTTAGTACGATACAGGATAAGAATACAAATTGATTTTATTACTATGTGAGTTTCTTATTTTATATGATAATAAATTCATCATATTTCATCGTCATAATTTAATAGAATTTTTTTGTTTTTTCATAGAACGATTTAGTACCGAGATAGTATCTATGCAAATACAAATAATCTACGAACAACTCGGAACGAAAGCCTTATAATATAATTTAATTTTACAGTTACAAAAATGTTTGAATTCGTGTCTCACGAGATTAGTGAGATCGAAGTTAGACTAGAAGTTTCACTCACAAACGATAAATCCTCCGAACTGTTTCGCGCGATTAATCAGAAAATATTTAATGGCGCTTGCTAGGATCACTCGTGTCCTCCGATCGGTCATGGTCGAACGGGAATATGTGTTGGAAATATAATTCCTGGTTAGAAGCGACAAATATTGATACGATCGTGCAAATACAATTCCATCCTTGTAATTACATTCATCTATCCATATAGTATAATCGCGAATCTCTGTTACGGATGATCGACACGACAGCATACGAGTGTACACAAACGTGCGATCTACCGATTGCTCTCCAGAGTATATATAAATTATATCACTCTGAAGCATTCTTTTCTTCTTGCACACCGGTGGAAGACATGAAATAATACTATCAGCGATCCAACATGACACCGGTGTTGTAGCAACCAATTAACGGCCGTCTGTGATAAGTATTCACTCCCTGATCGTACTTATCGTACGATCCACGCGTCGTAAATCTACAAAATAGTCGCGTTAACGCTCGTAGTACACGCGTGCAGAGGCGTCGTGACCGGGAAGAGGGGTTGCTTGAAAAATGTGACGAGCCGGCCAAATCTCCAATAAAGCCAGCAGCGATTCGACAAACTTCCACGGCACAAATCCAACCGTTTGGTCGTCTTCTTGCTCGATGTTCTTTTTTTCTTTCTTGCGAGGCTTCCAGCTTCGATCCGGCAGAGGGTTGCTTTTGCGGAGAGCTGATGGAAGGCGAGGAATGGGAGCATAGTTTCGGATAAGAATTATATTATCGGCTCGTTGGTGCGCTCCGAACGAACGCTATTGATTTTAAGTAATCGCTTAAATAGCGTCAGTGGCCTGTGCAACGGGTTGCCATCGAGTGCAAACGACAGAGACAAGCGAAATCCGCACCAGAACTTGCAATAGACGCCGTGTTCTTGCCTCCGTGGTTTCATCTTCCATTTAATTCACCTAGTTCGACTTTCTTTACAATTTCTTTACAATACTCCCGTCTTAATCGAAGAAGCTATCTGTATCTGTGAGATTTGTCGGCACTGGACAAATTGATAGAGACTCCAAATCGAATCTCACATGGGAACAGGAAACAGGAAGGGACTCACGGAGATGCACAGGAGGGTGAAGGGTGTATGGTTGAATTCTCGGAACATATTGGACAGGCATCGAACGTCTTTACCGGAGGGTTCTTTGAAGGCCCGCGTCCATTAAGGGTGCATTACGCGAGGGCGTACGAGCGAGAAGGCACGTGCACTTGTCGCTTCGGACGATCAATTAACCCTAAAAGGTCCTTTAGGGAAAATTCGCCGGCTATGTACGTATACGTATGTACATATGTATATATGTGTAGTACATAATGGCTGGCGCCGTTCACCGTCATCCTCCGTCGCAATGTCACCTTTACTCTCGTTGTAGGCAGATTTAGCGTCCTCCCTCTGTCTCCAACCCTCGACTTCTTCGAACGAACCTAACTTTCCTCCACGGAAGGAATACCTCCATTTTCGGTATAATTTCCACGAGAGATGACAGAAAAGGAAGGAGATTCTCTGGACCGGCGAAGAGGCGGCGAGCCGGCCAGGCGAGCCGATGGGGAAGCACGCGCAAACTTCTCGAGAATGTAAACGCGAGCAACGAAGAATCGCGTTGGTGGAAGAGAGAACACGCGAGCGAAAGAATGAAAGTAGGAGGAGAAAAAAAAAATGGGGGAAGAATGACTTTCCCAGGGCTCTGTGATCGTAGCCGGAAAACGACGCGAGGAGAGAGAAACCGTCTGTGGCGGTTGACGGTGGCCGATAGACGATATCGTAACCACCGTTGCTGTTGCCGGCCTTTTCTCTTTCTCTTTTCCAGCCGCTTCCACTGCATCCACCCCTCTAGCAAGCCAGCCGTAATCTGGCAGTGCATTTAACCACTTTGTGAAATAGCCGTATATCTCGCCACTGTGACGTAGCATTCGATACGTCGAAAAGGGTGGTTGGAGGACTGAGGGTGGCACAACCATGACAGGGAGGGAGGGAGGGAGGAAGAGAGAGAGAGAGAGAGAGAGAGAGAATGTGCGAGGAAGAAACGTACGGGGGTAAAGCGGAGGGTGGGAGTGAGGTCAGGAGACTCGGTATGAAAACGTGGAATAGGTTGGGGAAAGAGAAGCTACGGCGCGGCAGCGAGAGTATCTAGTGGCTAGTAGGTTGTGCGCGCGCCGGTACACCCGTGTACCCCATTTAGAGGGGTGAGAAGCGCCGGTACGAAGGTGGGGTGGCTCGTGTCCAAGAGTAGGGAGTAGAAACGATCCCTACTACCCCTCTCTAGCCGGTTGGGAAAGCGCACGAGCTGTGTCTGGTTATATGGGAGTGGCGGGGATTTCATAAGGGTAGAGGGGTTGTGGATAGGAGTTCGAACAGAGCTGGCTTAGGCAAGGGGGTGAAGGATGCTGGTGGATGAGACTGGAGGAGAGGAAAGGCGCCGTAAGGGGTGCTCGGAATCACGGTGGTGGTGTGTACACCCTGTGTATATAGTCTGGCCAGAGTGGAAGAAGGGTGCGCCCTACTTCGCGTCGGCGTTTTCCCTCCTGGCAGTGTGCGACGACGCATCGAAAGAAGGACAGAGAAAGCGAGCACAGGCTGTCTCTCCAGTTCGGTGCCGGGCTTTTCGTAGTCTCTCATTTCACGACGAGCGTCCGTGCCATCGGTTCGAGTGTTTTGCGCGTTCGACGAATATCGGAAGTGAGAGAAAAAAGAAAAAAGAGAAGAAAGAAGGAAAGAGGTAGCGAGAATCGGCTGGGAAAACAGAACGGGGAACGCGAACCAACAAAGATCGCCTGGCACGGACAACGCCTCGGGCACGGAGCAACGCGAGAACGAGATAGAACTTCGGTCTGTATCGCGAGTATATTTGGTGATTCGCGTTAGTACGCGTCGTCCAGGGTGGTGGTGCAGAGTACCGTCCATGGACGGGGGTGTTGTTGCCGTTATTGGTTCTCATCGATGGTGAATTGTGGAATTGGTTTTCGTCAGTTTCACGGCAAGTGCACGTTGATCGACGCGTTTACGTAAGAACGACGGACGCTCGTGGTGTATGCTTACTCGTACGTGCTCGTATGTATCTCAATGTGCGCGCGCGCGTGTGACAAGTACCGACAAATACGGGAAGACGAGTCAGGGAAAGAGACGGCGGAGGTTTTCGTCGATTCGTGAGTTTGCCGAAAATACCAATTCGGTCAGCTTCGATCATCGCGTATCCTTCGAAGATCAAAGGAGAAGTATTCGTCATCGTACGTCGAGCGATCGCCGAGTCGACGAATCAGAAGAATTCACGAATGGACGAGCCGAGATCGTTTAATCCCGACCCTCTCGTTTGCATAATTAGCCGTGCTGCACTGCAACAGCTACACGGAGAGAAGGGTTTGCGTAAACTTTGTTATAAAGGCTGAGGTGGCGGTCGTATTATTCGACGATACGAGGAGGAGGAATCGAACGTGTTGTTAGAAGGAGACGAGAGAAGGTGAGAACAACGACCGAAGGTGTCTCGCCACCGAAGCCTACTCGAAGAAGGAAATGGAAAAAATGGGCGTAAGCTTGTTGACAGAGTATTTTCTCGGGAGAGCGAAAACATTCCTCGCTTATTGATGCGCCTGGCGAGGCTAGCGTCCTCGAGCAAGATAGTCGGGGCGGATAGTGTCTATCGTAACCAGGACCAGCATTCGACAATAATAAACGTGTTCGTCATGGAAATTTCGGTGTTCCTGTTTTACGTGACGACGTTGCTGGGCATTGTGACCAGCGATAAGTGCGCTGTCGAGTGTTCTTGTAAGTGGAAGAGCGGGAAGCGCACGGTCGAGTGTGTAAATCGTGCTCTGACTAGCATACCAGAGTGGGTCGATCCGGAAACGCAAGTGTTGGACACAAGCGGTAACGACATTCGAACCCTGCCGAGTAACATCTTCAAACGTGTACGTTTGACGAATCTACAGCGTCTCTACCTACGCGAGTGCCGTATCGACCGAATCGATAGCGAGGCACTGGCCGGCCTTACGAATCTGGTAGAGCTCGATCTAAGCCACAACCTCTTAACGGTGGTTCCTACTGCAAGTTTTTTAGATACACCGTTCCTCAGGGATCTTGTACTGTCCAACAATCTTCTCAAGAGAATTCACTCGCACGCGTTCAAGAGTACACCGAACCTGGTTAAGTTGGATCTGTCTCACACGCAACTGGTTGAGATCGAGGCGAAAGGATTCCGAGGCTTGGAATTGTTGGAAAGTTTAAAGTTAAACAATAATCAGTTATCGACCCTTCATCCCGGCACGTTCGAGCCGTTGAACAAACTCACGAGCATAGAACTTCACGATAACCCCTGGATCTGTGACTGCCATTTACGCGAAATGAAAATGTGGCTCGTGAAACACAATCTGCCGACCCTTCAAGCACCTCTTTGTCACGGTCCGAAACAATTATTGAATCGCACCTTCACCGATTTGAGTATCGACGATTTTGCCTGCCGACCGATTCTCTTGATAGCTAGTCGCTACGCCGAGGCAACGATAGGCGAAAATGCCAGTATCGTGTGTCGAGTTAGCGCGATACCACCGGCCAAGGTGAAATGGTATTGGAACGGACGTTTGCTGACCAACCACTCGGCATTCAGTGGCTATCAGAAGATTTTGATCTTTGAGGAGGGTCAGTTCCGGAAAAGAAGTACGCTAGTGTTGACGAACGCTCAGGAAGCGGACTCTAGCGAGTTCTACTGCGTGGCAGAAAATCGTGCTGGTAGTGTCGAGGCGAATTTCACTCTTCACGTATCCCTGAGAACCGCTGGCATGTCTACTCTCGGTTCCGGCCAAATTGCCGGTATATCCGCCGCTCTGGTCGTGCTCATTCTCTTTATACTCCTTATTATTCTCGTGTTGTTCATTCGTTTACGAAGAATGCCGTTGAAAGACGTGAAGTCGTCGGTTCCTGCGGAAGGGGTGTCCGCCGATAGTACAGGTGGTAACAACGAGAATCCATCATCGGCAACGTCGACTACTCGCAGAAAACACGAAGAAATCGAAACGACGTCGTTCGGTGTGGAATCGAAGCCACCGGTGTCCTTAAATCTGAGCTACGTTCAAAGACCTCAAGCAGCGGTCTTGCAGACAGAGAACGAATACGGTTCGATCGGTCGTTTCGATGATCAGAGCCAACAGCCCTCGGTGATGGTCGCACCGGGTGCTTGTTTCTCTTCTACTACGTCGCTGATGCCGATCGACAATCCTGATCTTATCAGGGACACGCGACGTGGTTCGGCGGAAGATATCACTCCTTACGGCGGAGCGGACTATAGTCGTATGGAAGTGGTGGACGACGCGAAGATCCTTTACACGAGTTGTATGTGGGAGGCAAGGGATACGAGCAGAACAACGGTTCCGGTGAGCACGTACCCTTCGAAGGAAGCCCTAGCCGTAGTGGCACCTATGGTCGAGCAATTTCCGCCAGGGGCGAAGCAAATAAGAGTATGGCAGAAGGGAGTTCCGGTTTTGCCACCGGTGTCTGCGTTGAAGCGTGTCCTCGGCTCGACGCGTAGCTCCCCTGACGAGGGTTATCAAGAAGGGACTGGAACGGATGTCTAGGTACCGCTGCTTCATTACTGTGACGCCCGGCACCGTTACCTGGAGCTTCGTAGACGCCACCAGGACGACACCGACTGCTGAGAGACGTCCTGTCCAGTGCCGGACGAGCGGTAGTGAAAAAGAAAAAAATTCCTGATTTAATTTAAATATCGAACTCCGTCGCGGATATTAACGTGATGGACTAGGACGTCGACCTGTCACGTGGATTGCGTATACATAAAACGTATAATATATACATACCACATGTTACACACTCGTACATACGTATATATAGACCGAGAGAGTGATCGATGAAATGGTTCGAGATGTATTCCGTACGTGGATATACATACGTATAGAAGGGTGGCAGACACCGAGAATGGGAAGTCGTTCGGCCGACTCGGTGGAAACGAACGTCCACTTGTCGCGAGATTTACGTACAGTGGCCGGTGAAATAGTTGAAGGTGTCGTCGTGACTAATGCACGGAACACATAAAACAAAGAATCTGTCGAGGACTCGATCGATAAATTCCGCCATCTGCCAGCTCTCGAAAAATAACGCCGGCTTTCTAACCTCCAAGAACTTTTCATTTCGAACGTTTTCGCGTCCGTTTTGTGTGTCCGACGTGTAGCACGATAGGAAGAATATCCTACTCGACGTTCTAAACGAACGGAACGGTCAACGGCGATCTGGTAAGAACGACGACGCCGTTTCGGTGGTCCTGCAGTACAATGTTGACGGCTAATACTTTCTATATGAACGATTAAGGGATATTCGGAGGAAGAACAAAAACGAAAAAAAAAAGAAAAAAAGAAGCGAAAGAGAGATCACGAAAAATGGAATATAGTAACATAATGTTTGAAGATACGGTTTAAATATACCGTTTCTTAAGATAATGTTTACGAGAAGACTGCAGTGCATGTTCCGAAGGATGTGTAGATAGAGACAGATACGCGAGAGAATAATTTCTATTTACCGTGTGTGTTGGCTACCGTGTATACTATACACGTGAATTTTCTAGTCAATTTCGAAGGTGTAATTAGACGATGTTAGATGATTTGGATATGGTGTGAGCACGACGACAATACGAGATCGAGAATACGGCCGACGTGCGATTACGCATCGCGGTAACGATGCTCGAAAAATTCATCCCATTTTCCGTCGCGCGTCTAACAATTCGTCGATCAGATTGTTTTTTCATTTATTATTATCATCATCAACGGTACGTACGAATTATGAATACGTTATAATTTCGATAGTCGGAGTAAGATCGAGTATCGAATCGATTCGGAATAGCTAACGGAAACGCGACATACGAGGGAAGCGATATTGTCACATCGGATAGTTATTGACGTTCGTGTTCGAGGACGAAAATTCACGGAAACGGTAGAGCGTGAAATATGACGTCGGGTACACCTCTGGATCCGTCGTTGCAATTCTCCTGACGATAAATTGATTTACTTTGCCGTGCGTTAGGAACCGTTCAAAATATATTCGTGTAACGACACACTGTCTCTTTCGATATCGATTCATCGAGAAATTTCACAGACCTTAAAAGCGTTAGTATACCTACGTTAATGGTAATATCATAATATGTGCGTATATATCAATATCGATACGTCGGTATCGATACATCGAATAATTGCTGATATCGCGAATGATGACAATTACGAACATCGCGATACCTCTATCGAACGAGATATCTAATCAACGATTGAATTCGGTGAACAAAGAAAAGGTAAAGTGAGAAAAAAAGTTCGCAATTCCCAGAATGTATCCGTCGTCGTTCGATCTCTGTCTGTTTTTTTGTATTACCCGGAGCCAATAGAATCAATTACATAAGACTGTATAGTAAGCACAGGAAGCCCGTAAGCCAATTGCAAGCGAATATAAACTATTGCTCAAACACTGAAACGAGGGGCTTGCGATTGGTTGACCGGCTCATGCCTCGCGTTAGTGTCTTACGTAAGTGAGTCTGTGTGTGTTGATCTAGACACTTTGGCGGTAAGCGGTAAGCCAAAACGCCAATTGCGAATATCGGTCAGTTATCAACCTGTGTCTGTGTTTGTGTCCTGTGTGTTCCGTGTGTGTGTGTGCGTATTTGCCTGACTATGATTCGTATGTGTCTTGAGAGCAGTGTGCCTGAATATACGTATTTGAACGTATGTGATAATATGATCCAGACCATGTCTACATGCGGACGTGTGAATGTATAAGTGCACTAGTGTATACGTGTGTTCGCGCGCAGCATCGAGAGATCGAGGGTGAGATAGTGCATGCGGTGCAGTGCTTGCAATTTCTACCGATTGGTTTATCGCCTATCGTTCAGGCCGGCTGCTTTTCTCTGCTCAATGATCCTGGAACCGATCGACGTATTCGTGATGAGGTAACAAAAAAAAAAAAAAAAAAGAGAAAAGAAAATAAAATACGAAAACGACGGAAAAAATGGAAATAAAAATGCCATGCCAAATACACTGACTGGTTCTATTGAATCGTATATTTTACGCGGATCAATAATACGTGGTACAGGCTGGAGAACACGACAGGACACGTTTCTAGTGGTCATTTTATTCGTCGACGAACGAGTCCACGGGTTTATTGGTTGTTTCCCGACCGGTATCTTGGCCAAATCACGGTAATCGCAGTGAAAACACGTGACAACCGGGGCACGAGAACGCGTTCAATGGATTTTACTGGAACGATCTTTTTTTCTCTCTCCCGATCGAATTTAACTTTATTCGTTTCAATTCGTAACGAACGTAACGCGCGTGGACCGTGTTCGAATGGAATTTAAAATTAGGCAAACTAGGGAAACTATGGAATTTATGTTATGTATCTGTCCATAACACGAAATTTACTGTCATGAGAAATAGACACGAATGATTTGCCGCCTTTTCCCTCGAAAATACACGGTTAGCATCACGTCCAGAATAATTTACGCGTATCATCGTTTAAAGTGAGCCATAAATGATGTGCATATGTTTAACGTGGATTGCCCTTTGTCCTTTCACGTACTATTTGTACTTGTATGAATATTTGCCCTTTCTCGAATATTCGTCTTGTTACGACAACATTGTTCCTTAACGATCATTTTGTTCCTATTAGTGTTTTACAATATCGTCCGCGTTATTAAACGTTTATCTATTTTTGTTTTATTATTCGTTAATAAAAAGTTGATTCATGACATTTTATAATACCTTCTAGCAATGATATATAGAAATGTTAATTATTTTGCCGTTCAGAGGTTCTTGCAACCGAGTCACGCCAATGCGACATTTAAAGACTACTCGTCCGTGCATCGGAAGTAACGATATTTACCGCAGATTGTTTTCGTTTACCCGATCTTTTTATGCGTCACTGACACGAAACGCTATTTTTCTTTGTCGTTTCCTGCAACGAAATCGATCAAAATCAAACAAATTCTTCTCGTGTTATATCTTGATCAAAATATTATTGATTAAACAAACGAATATTAAGTAACCAAATATTTCTCGACATTAGAAATACAGGTATAATTAAACATACAGGCGAGCAAAAGGTTTAATATTAAGTTTGCGAAACTATTAATTACAATGAACAACCCATATTATTTACTGTTAGAAGCTCTTCGACACTATCATATAGTAATAATTTATTAGAGTATATATACATATATATCACTCGAATATTATGACATATCAATCCATCGTGTGCCATATTAGTGAAACATATCACGCATTCCTCGATACGATTTACATTTTATCTATCTCAGTGTTTTCCTTCTTCTAATGACCTGCTGTTTGCGCAATCGGGTATCGGAGTTAATTATTTGCAAAGTAACGAAATACGCATAAGCTGACGGCAATGAACGTAATGAACGGTCAAATCGGATTTAACGCAAAATAGGCTGGTTCATAAAGGAGCTGAGCCGCAATGTATATTTCGAAACGCAAACGTCACGTGAAATGGAAACAACACGGTTTATTAATTTCTCAATAACTATAATTTCACAAATTTGGAAAGTCGACAGAACGAAATGCAGCCGCGTTTTCGCTACAGTTAAGTCCGACATGCAGTGGTTACACGAAGTATTGGCACAAGGCTCTTTTTTTTAGCAGATTCTACATTTCATTTTCAGAGCTTTTTCAGTCATATGATAGTACCTACCATTAAATGAAATGAAATGTAATATATTTGTATCCAATTAACTAGTATGTAAATATTACAATAAATACATTGCTGTGTCAATACACTTTGTAGCCACTGTGCATATATTTTCAAACTGTTTGACGAAAAAAAGGCTTTCATTCTTTTTCGTGTATCGTATCAACGATACACTTAAAAGGATTCTTTCCTTTTAGGATGGAATTAGAATTATATTCGTACTTTGTCTGTAATCTGCACCAATTGCGAGTAAAAGAATGAATGAATAATATGAACAAAAAAGAAAAAAATAAAAGAAGGGTTAAAAACAAAAGGTTTACATATGAACAAATTAACTCAGGAGAATACATTTAGAATTTTGTTCCTAGTCTGGGTAGTGTTTTTCTTTTCCGCTTTTCTTTCCTTTTTTTTTTTTTGTGACGAGTACAAATCTCTGAAACACAATAGCGTGCGGTCACAGTGGTGGCTAATGAACATTCACAATACAGCTCTCCTGATGTTACTGCGTACAATATTGCGATCCATATCATTTGAGCGTCATAAAAGCTGACAAGCTGGCATGTCTGACAATGAGTCGTAGCGGAAAGGTATCGCGAACAATTACTCGAAGCTTTATATTCCCCGAGCGGATTAAGGGAGATATTGCTTCTTCATACGATGGCTTCAAGCACGTTGTTTTAATTTTTTTGTCATCCTCTATCTATGTTGTTCGCGTATATGAAAAATTAATATATTGGATGGATTATCTCGTTAACATGTTACTAAATATTACATCTCTTGTATTATGTAGGAGAAAAGCACTGCCATATATATATACATATATATATTTTTTATTTGTTCCTTTTCACAGAAATAGGACTTGACTTACATATTTCTAATTCTTACTCATTTCCATACTGTATTTAGAGCATCCATTATATTCAAAGTCCCAAGCACACATATCTCATCTTATATTTAAATATATATCTCTTTGTTTCTTCTAACTATACTATATACACTATCCTATACTTAATCTATACACTATCCATCGCATATCAATCTTCGGCTTAGTTCGGTACCTACATATGTTCTTAAGCTCTTTCTAAAACTCTTACCCAGCTTATTACCGCTCCATTTATCCTACTTTTTGCTATATCTTCCTTTCTTAATACGCTTAATACGTTAGAATCTAATCTATAGCAGCCGCTTTTGGCTCCCTCCTTCTACTTTCTTCTTCCTATTCTGTCTTTCCCACTGTTTTTACATATTCGTTTGCTAATTCATTAATTTTCCTCGCCACCTTTTTTTCATTCCGTCCTTATTATAAACCAGTAAAGTACTTCATTCATCCTCACCTGCCAACATTATATTCCGATATTAATGGTATTTACAGCAGCCATTATGAATTTGACAAATCATTTTTTTTTATTATCTACAAATATTTTAGATTATTTAAATGGTAGGGCCTTTGACTTAATATACAGGAAACGTCAAAAATAGAGATAATATCATAAGTCGAATTTGTATATTTTATTTATATAATGTTAATAAGAGTAAGAAGTATTTTATTATCGCCTTAAAATTGTGCGCAAAAAAACAGCATTCCTTTTTTTGTTATGTAATGTACAACAATTATAGATCACAGTAAATTTATTCCTTTTTAGATTAGACTCATGATTAAGCGAGGTGACTGGACAAATTGTAGAATGTCCAATTTAGATATGTGTAATTTATTTAATCGTGATGTATTAAGAAAAATTGAAATATATAAAGATTGTTTTGTATGAAATTATGACGTGACATTGTATCTAAAACCGGATATTAAAATTTGAAATACCATAATTATAACATTGTTAAATTCGCTGAATTCCATTTTGTCCGTGAAATAATAGTTTAAATAAGTAAAATAGTTTATTTATTTAACATTATAATTAATAATTACGCCTCGATTAAGAGTAATTGAGGCAGTATCTTTCTCGCAACATTATAAAATAAATTCCATGTAAATTCTATATAAGAAGTTAATTTCATAAATTCTATATAAAATATTAGGGAACGATTTCTTCCTAGTTCATACTTTAGCATTATACTTGCAATTTTCAATGAAACTGAAAGCTTTTTATGCCACTCGGTTAAATGTAATTTATGTTTAACAAGTAGGTGCATATGAAAAAGAGATTACTTTGAGTTATAAATACGATACTTACAAAAGTTCTTTGTAATAAGTAACGCTTATTTCTCACTGCCAGTTCAATTTCGTTCTAATAATGTAAGTTTTTCAATTTTATAACTAGCAAAATTTTCGTTACTAGCTTAAAACGTTGGCCATAAGCACAGGAGTTTACATACGTTTATGAAACGTCTTATCTTTTATTATGAAACAATTGCTTTCCAGTGTAATTTTATTATCTGTTATATATTGATAAATATGTTTTCTTATTGTAATATCAATTAACATTGATTTCCTATACTGCAAATTTGTTCCATTAGTATGAATATTTATTACCAGACTACACATGTTTACGGAAATTTACGTTTTTATGAATATTTTATAAATCTTTGCATGTTATATGTGATCTAAACATTTCTATATTTAAAAAATTTTCATAAATGTACAAACCTGCGTAGTCTATTATCAATAAATTACAGGCTATATCTTATAATCATAATGAGAAAGTAGTTCGTGTTAAGAAAGGACCGCCACGGTTGGTTAGCTGGCTCAATCTTGATGCCGATTACTTGATTTACTATTTAAGTGTCCTTCCCATTTACCGAGAAAATATTTAACCATAATCTATTCCGTTAATGTAATTTCACGTCGGCAATATCAGTTCCTACGACTTTATTATAAATTTGCGTCGATCATACAAAACGTATCAACTATGTCAGTTTAAGTAATAACGAAAAGTGATCATGATAAAGAAAGAACATGTAAATTGGAAGTTTTGCAATGACGATGTGATGTATATGATCTTATGGAAAAAATATATTAAATTGGATTATATCGATATTGATTCAGAAAGTTTCAACAAATTGTTACTCTTCGACTTCGTGGAAATTCGATTTCGCGCACTCTTATTTTACTTATTTTCTTTTTTCATGTGTACGTGATGCAGAAAATGTCCATCTAAGTAAATGATTATTTTCTGATTGTATTTAGACGTTAACATACGCGATTTTGCGTGAACATGCACTTGAAAAATTTAATGATATTCGGATATTGATTACCAACCAAATATTTTATATACAAGTGTGTAGTCAATGCGGAACTTAAATAGATTGAATAAATGGAAACAATTAACGCGTATATTTTATAACAAAGACGGATTTAAAGAATTATTAATAAAAAAGTTATTCAGACAATATTTAAGCTAAGAAATAAATAAAATAATTTTATAATAATAAACAGTTGAGGAAGATATTTTATCATGTAATTTGTAGAATTTTATTTTCTTAGAAACTATTCTATACTTTTAAATAATTCATTTAAAACTACTCAATTTTACGTAATAAATATCCAATGAGTTCCAACTTGATATTATATAAAAGCCGTGTCACAATGCGTGTTTTATATAATTGTTCTGACATCCAAATAGGTAGCTAATAGAATAGAGAAAACTGTCTTAATACGTATACATTCATAAAGTCGTTCGTATATCGTTCGTGGAAATTTCTGCACGACATCGTATATATATAAGATAAGTTCAAAGTGAAGAGACCGAGCCGACATTGAAGTAGCAATATAAAGTAATTAGGCAAAGTAATTAAGCAAATTCTGTATATCGAGCAGTATGCAATACCGACTACTTTAATTGCTTGATGTATCTTTTCGCGCTTTATTCATGCCTTCCTTCGAACCAGGATTCAGTTCAGCCGTAAATTCAATAAATTTAATTAGCAAGCGTTTCGTGTCTCGGTTGATATTCCAGTAGCGAGCTCGTACTGTTAGATCGCTCGTATATGATATATTGTTAATACGCTCATAATCTGTTCTCACAAATAAATATTGCAACGCTAAACAAAAAAAAAAAAAAAAAAAATAAAGAAGAAAGAAATCTCGCGAGAACTCGTTTATTTTATGCTATTAACATGTAGCAATTAACGAGATGGTATAACGTAGCAAACGGTACAAAAAATAATATCTTTGCGAAGTTAATTTCGAAAATTGGAACAGCGATGATCGTTTATAAAAATGATGACAAAATATTGCTAAGGTGTTGTATTATTTTGATTGTCGCGAAACGAAATAATAGATTATTTTTCTCCATTCTGTATCACGTGGCATAGCGGAAGAATCGAAGTTAAAACTGAAGGACATTCACACGACTTAATGTTTTCAAGCTATCGAGAAGTAAATAGCCCTTCTAAAGTTCAATAGTTCACGAAGTTCCTTTCCACTCTCGCTCCTTTTCTTTATTTTTTTCTTCTTCTTTTATTAAGGAACTTGACGTCCAGACTTTTATTGCTCCCGGTGGAGGAATAAGTAATAGCCTTACCGGCAGTTTGATCTTCGTTACCGGTATTTTTTCGAAGAAGAAACTTTTCTTTCCTAACGATCGTGCAACCTACTATACTGTGGCGTTTATCTCGACTCGTACTACTTGATCATACCGTTTGATACAGTACAGATAACATTTTACGACTCACGCCGCTGAAAAACAATGATTTCTCATACAGAGCGTATATCTTTGTGACGAAATTTTCAACATACACTATAAATACATACATACATACATACATATATAACTTCCACATATATGTACCATATATTTGAAATGTATCAATGGCTATCGAGAACGAATTATTAACACATTAAAGACCGCTTATGTAATATCACGTTTTTTCATAGGTAGAGCATAGTCAATTATCGATGAATTTATTTCATTTATTTGAATTAATAAAGATAAGCGATGCAAAGAATATTCGAAAACCGCACTTTTTAAATACTCATGTCTTGCTTTAATTAAGGAAGGTTTTCCATTTTAGGATTTCCATACAGTTATTGACAGTTATATATGGGGTTGTTTCTTTATGATTATTATATTTTTTCACAAAAAAAGATCATTCGTCAGATCAGGCCATTTCATCGATCGCGAGGTACGTTCCGATCATCTCGTGTCTACATGTTCCGAAATTTATGAATGTCCGGGAATCACGGAACGTCAGGCGTTCCCATTGTTCGATCACGATTAATTACGCAGAAAAGTACCAAGCGTGTTTCCCCTGTTTGACGCTCGATATTCGACATCACGCAAGCCGGAGACTCGTCGGCTTTCGTAACGATTATCAGCAACATACGATTGTATGGAAACTTTGAATAAGAGTTTAAAGCACATTGAGTACATCTTGCGAAAAGAGAGTTTTCTTAAAACGTTCAATGTGTTCTTAGCGTATACATGTATCGAGGAGAAGGCAGCCCTTCGGTGATGACGTCAATTGTATATGACCGACGTCATTTTCTTTTTTCTAATATTTTTTTAACAAGCCAACGTGCGTTCTAAACATTTTTCAAATAAAAAGATTCGTTTCAGTGTTCATCGTGGAAGGTAGAAATCGTAGAAACCTGGCCATATTAAACATGTTAAGTTACATCGTTGCACAAGTTTCAAACATCTAACGTTCATGCCTCTTCAACATTGCATCGTCTTCTGACGAGATATCTGTAATCCGTGTCTGTTAATACAATAAATCGGTAGAGATAGGGAAGTCACACTTTACCGTTAATTTATCTTTCATCAAATGTGCTCCGATTGCGTTCGTGCTCCAACTCTTGTTTTCATACAATTTCTAATATCGGTTTGGAAGGGTTTACCAAGCAATACGTCGAAAAGGAGGAATAATATGTCATGAATAACGTGTGTGTATACGTGCGCGTAGGTGTCTGTGTACGTGCGTTTTGTTGCGCGTACGAACAAAACGAGAGAAAAAGAAATAAGTTATTTTTTGGTGTTGCATAGCTTTTGCATATACATAAGTGGTTGTATCGTATAGAGTGAGTTGTTTGGATATACAATTTGGATGGATGCATAAAGAGAAATGCAAGGAATGTTACGATAGAGAACGTTGAGAAGGTTGCCAGTATGAAAGTAACGTATGACCGTAACGTACGATAATATGCTGTCACGCACACTTGACGATTCTATAGGTGTTCGTAATGCGTTTCGAAGCTGTTTGTTGAACATGTCTGATAAGCGTGTTAAATTAACTTCACCAGGCTTTGTCTTTCTGTTTGATTTCGTGCAAATCATCAAACACTCATGCATCATCGTCATCTCGAGTGTGTTATGTAACACATTACATGCGGCTGCTTTCGTTTTGCAATCGCGACATCAGTCATGATGAAATTTATTTCCGTATGTTCGCGATTAGTCGAACGTTCAGGTTGAATTTAGGCTATTTGCATTGAAAAGTTGGATAGGATTACTTTTCTATTTAAATTAAATTTGATGCTAGAATTATCTTAGAAAAGTGACCATAGAAGTTTTCATAGAAGTTTTATAAATTTATGACGGTGTATCTTTTAACGGTTTCTATGAGTTTTCGTAAATAGGAATAAAGGTTATTCTTTTGCGTTATATGTTCTTTCATGTATCGTTCAGTTTTATTTTTCCGGTACTATGTATTGTACAATAATACTATGTAATTACAATATGTATAGTTTTATATTTAGTCGACAGTAACTTCTAGTACTTTAGAAGAAAATAAGTAAATGGGAAATTTCTTAATAAGAAGGTACACATTTAAAGAACATTCTTTGGTTGATGTTTCTATATTTCATCAGAGAATTATAACGGTAATTCCCAGAAGCCAACTGTAATTTTTATTTCCTTAAAGTCCTGTATAACCCATAATGAAAATCATCTTCGTTTTTAAAGTCTGATTTTATATAAGATATTTTATATTTAAAGACTTTGCTTTTACTTCGAGTGTGTACGCAGAAAGGAAACTCGCTAATGCGAGTTATGTTTCACGTACACAATTCTCGTTCAGGATGAAAGTTTTGCAGACGAAGCACAATTTTCAAATTGAATTTTGGTGAGCTTTTCGATGCAAACTGCGACTTTTCGGTAAAAAAAAATTGCAAAACTGACGCACAAGCATCGATTTAAAAGGCAAAAATGCAATACAAAAATTTCGTCTCGTTCGGTAACGTGTCGATATACGATGAACTCATGTTATGCAAATGTGCAACGTTTAGAAGTTTGATCGACTAAGTGATCGTTTTCGGCGTGATATGCAATTTTCATACGTACAGCCGTTTTTACGAAAACGAGAACAAGACATTTGAATATTCGCATAACGTTCTCGCTCAATTCCATTTTATAGTAACGACCCCCTTTGTCGTTCCTATCGTTTAATCGAGTATCTCGTGAAAAACTAAGGTTAAGCTTCCTGTTACTAACGACGAACTGCCTAACGACCGTTTCAACGAACACCTCGAAAACGCGATTCACGAAGAATCGTCTATCGTACTGCCATGGGATTGTTCCTTGATACAATAATCCTGAAACCTGCTGAAAAATCTGTCATTTTACTTCTCGAATATTAAACACAAGTCACGACTGGCGAATTTTTCTAGAATTTAGCTCATCCTCGATCCCTCCGACAAAATTCTGATAGATCGGTGTTCAGATCGGTGCATATCCACACGTGGCACGTATATCGAATATCGTTCGGGGACTAAGATAAAGCAATTGAAAGAATTACGAAAAATTCCCTCGGCAATTGTTGGTGCCCTGTTAATAAAAGGGAAAGGGATGAGGAGAAAAGATTGCGAAATAAATGTGTGTAAGGCGTATGCGCGCATGCGTGAATATATATGTGTGTCTGAGCGCGCGCGTACCTCCTAAAAGGGGGCGCGGAATATCCTAGTTTGTAAATGTTTCAAATGGTCTCGGACAAGAAAAGTCTCAAGAGAAAGAGAAAGATTGTACGTGTGCGTGCGAGAAGAAAAAAGACAACGGAGAGAGAAAAATAAAGAGCGGAGAAACCAGTTTTAAGGGATGTTAACGATGTACAAATGTGTAATTTAGTGTCGCAAGAGAAATCCGTCTATGGCGCGGTAACATGATAGCAGAAAATACTGAACAGAACAAACAAACAAACAAAAAATATTACTTTTATTTTACGAGCGAGAGAGAGAGAGAGAGAGAGAGAAAGAGAGAGAGAGAGAGAGAGAGAGAGATGAGAAAAAGAACGCGCATACAGGTGAACCTTTAGAGAACCTAGGCGTACCTATATTTCCATGATTACACATTTTTTGAACGTATACATGATAAATAGAAAAGAGAGATTACGTACCACGAGCGAGGGAAAAAGACCGTGAAGAAGGTGAAGGCCCTCTTCACACACTCACACGTACGGTAAATCATGTGCTATGACCGACAGTTGTCGAAATAAAATTCTTTTCGATCAAAAATATCTACTCATGTCTGTTTCATTCGACTTACCTGGATTTTTATGCCCGTTTTTTTTAGTTTTATTTCCCTTTTCCTTTTTATCTATTTTTTTAGTCGTGCAAATTGAATACTCGAAGTGCGTATTATACTGGTTGGATATAATAGCGATCGAATATAATCGCTCAATACGAACGTCAATTAATACGTATACACCGATGAAAAATTAAAACAGGGATCACATAATGAATATAGCAGTAATATGTTATATTAAATTGCTTTCATTTTCTCGATTATTCGCACGATTGTCAATTATGTAGTTCTTTTTTTTCGATGTATATTTTCGTCTATTTTGCGGACATATGCAGACTTGAGATTAAATATATTTTAAATACATCATAGCATAACGTGAGCGAAGCGAAACATCGGTTCTTTAATTTCTTGATTTTTTAAATTTTTAACCCGGTATTAAAATCGTTTGCGTTAAAGTTTTATCTGTTTGTATGTGTATTCATTAATTTAGTATTTAAAAGATCGAAAATTTGTGGTTTAAAATATATCAGATTTGTCAAAGTGTGACATATTCACTACCATGAGGAACACTGGTCACCGATACAAAATTTCCCTTTTAACAACAATAGAAAAACGCAGAATACGTCGAATTGCAGTTCGACACTACATTCTTTGTTTGCTTTAACGTTTGGTGAAAATGGAAAAATCAGATGAAATACGATCGGCAGCGAATGAATGAAAATTTCTAAATTTTCTAAAATGTCGAAAAATTGTAAAATTCGTTTTAGTCCTCCAAAAATCTCAAAAAGCTTTCAAAATTTATGAACGTACGAAAGTGTGCTCGAGGCGAACCACAATATTTAATATTATTTCGTACGTTCCATTTAAAAAGAAAATCCCACCACATGAAACCTTATAAATTGAATTGAATGCGGTCGTTTACGCGAAACGTTTGACAGAGAGATTTTAATATTCCTTGGAAATGATAATCGATGAGAAGGTGGGAACCTTCACAAGGCTGATCCACATTCATACACTGGCGGACAAAAGAAAGTTTATGGAATGAGAAGTATAAAGAGAGGAAAATTTTACATAAGCTCCGTTTTACGTTAGTGTTTTATAAACCGCAATTTGATAAAATGCATTTAGAGAAACTGTACGTAATATGCAACACCTGATTTTTGGAGCTTCCCCAAAAGTGAAACACGTTCATTTTTCAATGAAACTAACGTTAAACAATGATAAAGTAAATAGATATTTGTATGTTAACTGCGAAAAAGTTTAAGTACCTTGAAGTCACGGTAAAAGCTGTAAAAAAAGAAGTTAAATGCGGCGAGTTATAAAAGAGGTATCTAATATGGAACAGCTGGAAAATGTGTAAAGAAATCGCAAAGAACTTTATTTTCGCTATGAAAAATGAATATTAATTTAAATAAAAATGATATATAAGAGAATGTCTTCCATATTCTTGACTTATATTATAGTAGCTCTCTTTGTTTCCTACACATTGAACATGCGAATAACTTAAAGCACATTCTTCGTGATCCCAATGAAGACATGGAATCCATTTTTCATTGTTATTGTCCCTCTTGTAATTGCCGCCACAAAATAAATAGAATTCTGTATTATCATCATCAGTAGCACCATTATGAACATTATGTACATTCAACGTTTCATGTTGGGTACGTATGTATTTCGACAGAAAAATAATGATTATACTAAGAAGAAAATAAATTTACTTATACATTTCTCTTGGGCACTAAAATAAAAATATATCTGATGAGAAATCGTACAAATATAACGTTTTTTAACTTGCTTGCGCTAAAAAATTTTGCTATTTAACTTCCCTTTCGGAACCTTTTATACGCTTTCAAATACAACGATCAACAGCGTTCAATAACAGATTTCCAAGCGAAACTCAATTGTAAATACGCCTGTGTTTTACTTCTAACGAAATATTTTACTTTTACAAATGTACATAATGAACAAATGAACAAATATACATTCATAGTGTATCAGTCTTATAATGTTTTTTTATCCGTATATATAGATGGTGCGAATAAAAACAACGCATTTTTAAAACGATAAAAACAACGATAAATGTAGATTTAAGATATATATATATATATATATATATATATATAAAGGGAGAGAATGAAAAAATCTATTAGTTGTCATTATTGGAAGCGCCGTTTTATCAGTCTCAGAGCCGATGTCAGATCGATCAGTCACATTGGATATAGGTGAGGAATTACGATGAGACTGGAATGTCCCGCGGCAGACAGCTGAATAAAAATCTAATTTTCAGGTACCTGTCGGCATGTCTTGTATTACTGACGTACGAGTTGCGCACGCTTCCGTTTTATTGCTTTTTTTATTCCTTGTAAACAAAATATGGGCTTACGTACAGGGTGATCCGCTTAACTAGGGTAACTTATAGCTCTGAAACTGGAAAGGTAGAAAACAGAACGAAATATCATTAGGCAATATTAAATAATTTCGAATAGCACATGATCCGGTGACCTTTTATTCTGGAAATGATGATATTTTAAAGATCTTAAAGTTACTTTATCTTCGTAAGTAGGTTTATTTTTATTTTTCTATATCAACAGATTTCGTTCTACGTACAAATGTATTAGAACACTTGCTCCAATTTTATGAGATCGAAGGAGAGTTTAGAAAGTTTTCTCTGTTTAATCATCGTTCTTCGTCTTATTTCTGTGTCTTTGCCTTATTTTGATAAGAAAGAGCGCACAGATAGACAGGATACATATCTGAACCACTCAACCACGCAATTAAGATTTAAATATTCACCGTTTAACGCAAAAGAGAGGAATTCTTTCGTTTAAAAGTAACGCTCTTTAATTATGTCTTAATTCTCGTTTCTATAAAACGTCTAGAGTTCTAGAAATTTTTATTGTTTGTTCGCAAGTTTGATTTTTTTCCCCATCTCGGAGGCTGATATTACCTTTTTTCTTTCTCCGGTAGCTAGGTTAATATTACGTGTAATTTCGTCCACATAAACGAACGGAAATTCACGAAGAATGAAGTTAAAGACCCTAATGTGATTAGAGAAATGGTATAATGTCTTCATAGCTATAATGTCTTCTTGAAACAAACGGCAATAGCTTTTATCCTGACGCGGGTAGAAACATTACGTCATATTTCTGCGATACTTTTGTATTTGACAATACGTAAGTGCGAGGCAAATAGTATAGAAGACTATGTTCGAATGGACGTTTCGTATATTGTAAGTTATAACCCTATGGCCAAGCGACGAAGAGGGATAAAAATTGTTTGATATACTGTGTACTTTTGAAGGAAAGGATCGCGTAAAATAAGAAGCAAAGTGCCAGTAAAGAGGAGGAGAAACGTAATTTTGAACGAGACGAAAATCGTGGAAAATGCATACCTACATTTTTTTAGTATCGATTACTAGGATAGTTCCGTTTTTATTAAACTAGTATTAGCTTAAGGGAATTGTATCCTCTGCTCGATATGAATAGCTTTTTCTACGTTAAATAACAGTATAAATTTCAAAATTAAGATTATCATCGTTCCTTAAATAATTAGGAAACTTGGCGACTTCTATCAAAATTTATTGTGCAGAATATGGCAACGATTCAAATCTACTATTTATGCGAACAATATCGATTCAAAATATCTTGAATTTCACGGTACAGTTTCACGTTGGCCATTCCATAATAAACATTGACACCTATTTCGATATATCAGATTTAACTTCTTCCTACAGTCGCTGTAGATTTTCACCTTTTCGTTTCATACTTACATGGTGACATTTTTATATACATATGTATGTATACTGCTTTTCGATACGAACAGTGCTTTTCAAAGGAGAAATCCAAATGCATGTATGGAAAGATATTTCTTCTCATAATCACATATAGCCTGGGAAAAAAATTCGTTGGGAAAGTTTACTTTTAGAGATTGAAACATGTAAAATCTATTATGTATCTGTGTATTTGTTTCCATATTTTGTACGCAACGTAATCTTATTAACAAAATGACAGACAACAGCACGTAGTACATTTAATATCAATCGTCTTACAATAATACTGTAAGGTTTAACATTATCGTGTCGTTACCGTTTCGATTTGTAAAAGTTAGAAAGTTTGGCACCGACATCGCCTATTAAAAACATCCGAGTAAAAAAGCCTAGTAAAAAATGCAGTTTGTAATTATAATAAATCTGGCAATATAAAAAAATATAAAAGATAGAGGTAATATAAATAAGCTTGGAAAGAAGATAACTTAAGCTTTCATTTAAAATATCTGTTAATGCATTATAACACTTGTAGAAATTTGAAACGACATTTTAAAGAGTTCGTTAATGTGTCAAATTAAAAAAGATCGAATGATTTTGAAAAATCTGTTAATTCGTAAACTTGACTTTTTATTTAATAAATTTGTTTTAAGCAAATATTTTCCTGCCATATACGCGTAATATAATTTTTTAGAGGCAGTTTTTCGTTGAAATTGATATCTTCGTCATTGATGCGATGAATTCGTGTTTCCGCGTGGAAGTCATTCGGTATGTCGTCCTGGTAGAAACATCTGGTGGAAATCTGTCCCGATGAAATAGCTAGGGGCGGCGCGGTGCGGGGGCAAGGGCCAGTTCGAAAACTTCATAACGGGCAATCGCGTTATCACGACAATACCGTGATTGGTATCATTCTATTTGCCCGACTATGATTCTATTTTTAGCGACGGAACAAAAAAGAGGGAAAGGGGAGGGAAAAAGAAAAAAAAGGTATTGATACCATCCGGGGGATGTTACTTTCAATTCCGTGAAATTTTCTATCTTGATTCGAAAAGAACGTTTACCGAGACGTACGTGACCTGAAATATACTGTACAGTTTAAGTATAGTAACGTCCAAAATTATGGACTTTGTTTTCGAGGAAGAAATTTGTCACATCCGGACGTTTGGATTTGCGCACTTGTAGATAGGTAGAGTGATAAGTTGAATCGATTGTACATTATTAATCGGGGACGCTAATTCAACCGTACGTGACAGTGTTTTCCTCGAAGCTGCTTGTTTTCTTTCTGTTGACGATATTCCGTGAAAATATTGAAAGTTAATATTATTATCTTATGTATATCCGTACCGATAGTAAATCGTAATGCTACACGAGTATTTAACTAAAATATGTTAATGTTAGTTAAGATTTTCTTTTAGTTTTCGTAGCGTACTTTTTCAGTTCACTGGTCGATCATTTTTAGGCAATTTCTTCAACATTTATATAAATTCAGTAATCGAGTATTTAGCATTAAGAAAGATTCTACGGATCATTTTCTACTTGTGAAGTTTCTTACCCCGCTATTAATTACTTAAACTTTAATATTTCAGTTTCGACTACGTGACGTTGATTTTAAGTAGATTCTATCGAATTCGTGTAACTTTTGGAACTCGATTTCCAAAAGATATTCCGAACGATATTTTGCATCAATTAAATAATAAATTGTGAAGTCGTGGATACAGGGAATTTGGAATAAATTTCATGAAATATTCACGTCCTATAATACAAAAGACAAGTCGTTCTTATGAATGGATTTTATTTGTTCCAAATACGATGAAATTATATTATTCGTTTCTACAAAAGGATAATTTGTATAGATGTAATAGCTGTGAGATTGAAATATTTTAATTAATATACTGCCATTAAATATTATCTAAATAATTTATCGATGATTGTTCAGTATCGTGCCATAAAATAGTTTGACGAACAGGTACGTAATTCGAATATTTTGAACAGTCAGTATACATATGTCGATTCCCTGCGACAGAATATGCGCTAGAACGCATTCAATTACTCTGTTAGACCTGCACGAAAATGTCGTGTCGATTGCTTGCGTATTGAAAATTCTTTTTCATCGCAGGCAACAATCGAGAGGGTTTTGATATTGAGCTATTGATTTTACGCCGGATTTATGGCTATGTATATTCTAAACGTACACGAATTCCGCGTTCGTAACTCTTTTTTTATTTACGCAAAGATGCTTTTTTATTAGTTAGCTTTTGTATCAGGCGATTTTTTCATTTATTCGCGAATATAATGAAAACCATTTCATCGTAATGTATTCGTAGTTGCGTTCGTGAATGTTCTACGAGATTATTTGTTATGGATTCGTATTTGAACTTCTGTATTAAAGTTTGATGTCCGAATGGTTAATTGAAACTTAACGGTCTATACCACAGAACAGCGGCAATTATGATATATCAAAACATATTATTGACCACAAAAAACTAAAAAAAATTGAAATAACTATTAGAATGAAAAGTAAGTCAAAAACCTCCGTGCATCGAAATAAACTAAAAACAGAGACAAAATAATCTTTTTAAAATATACATGACATTTTTACAAAAAATGAATTCGTGCTTTATCAAAGAAAAAAAAAAAAAAGAAGACAGAATCCCAAACTCTATGAATATTGCAACACCAACAGTGATCGAACTTTGCTGCTGCACCAAATTTTAAGACGCAAGACACAACTTAAAAATATCCAAGAATATGCAATCACTTCTAACTAATGGAACACAATATAAGAAAAAGTTTACTCTAAGTTTACTTAGATAGACTGATTACTGATAGACTTTCTTCACCGTCTATAGAATTATACAATATTGTACTAACTCGCTAACTACTTAATGAGTATCTAATTATGTATCTACTGATCAGCAGCACCAACTAAGGTAATTATACTAAATTAAGCTTAATTACTATTTAAGTATTTATACATAAATATTTATATATGAAATCTATTTGAAAGCATATTGGAAAGTTCAGCAATACTAAAATAGTTCAATTTATTATTTTTATCTACATACACCTTGCTCTGTCACATCCAGCACTTATCTTGAAATGTTTGTTTCAGATTCCCTTCGAAGCTAAGAATAAGAAAGTAATTTCAAGAAAGTGTAATGTAATAGCTAAACCGAAAGAGGGAAAATATTTCAAACACGGAGATTTAAGTTAGCTAACTGCGAGAAACTTCTTTAATGATACTACATTTGGGAAAGGAGGGGAAACAATAACCACTACCGAAAAAAGTTAAGGAGGAAAAAAAGAACAGAAATTTAAATATGCAGAGCAATAAGAAAGGAGCATAACACAAACCGTGATCATACGTCTAAAGAAGCACACCATTCGCGAAGAAAGAGTTATTGTGTTCATGGTGAAAGAAAGTTCTCATAAAAACGAGTCGGCTAATGCAACGTCAAAGACTCGACCGAGTGCGTGGAACGATTTGAAAACCCTTTCGAAATGGTAAAAAATGTCGGTGGTGTGCCTCGGCGGTGTTTACGATCTTAAACGAAACTCCAACCGGTGAGAAACCGGAAAAAGCTGGCTCCTCGACCGAGATAAAACAGCGAGGAAAAGGGAAACAAGAAACCGGAAAGAGAGGAACGAAGAAGAACATCGAATAACAAGATTGGGGAGAAAAAATATATTTATTTCGTGTAATGTAGATACAGTCTTAATGGAAAGAAGGAGAGAGAAAGAGAGAGAGAGAGAGAGAGAGCAATATCTGGTGACACAAGAAAATTTAATACGTTTTAGTACTTTATTTCGCTGAGGCTGATGAAATCAGAGGCAACTTTCTGAGCTGAAAGAAAATTTCAGCTCATAATTAAGCGTAGTGAAAGTTTCATTTAAGCCACGAAGATTTATGGCGGTGAATGGTGTCGGTAATTCACTCCCATTATAGAGAAAATCATAAATCAGCATGCATGTATATTGCACATATGGACATCCTGAAGGATAATCCGAAACCGTCCGAGTTTGACTTTCTCGGTGCAAAGTTAATTCCCTGTTCTATTGGGGCGGTGACGTTTAAAATTCAGGGTTCGGTTAAAGGACGGATGTAACGTGCGAAAATGTCTGCGAACGTTGTCTCAATTTCTATAACGTTAACTTAAGGAAACGTTTATGGGGTTATATGGGGCGTAAATCGTGAAAAATATCGTTTTCAAGACTTGAAACTCATGAGTTTCAGTCTGGTTTAATTAAATATTTAAGGAAAGAATGGACTGCGTCAAAAATGAATTTTAATTCTGGGAAATTATGACGCATTGCTGAAGTAATAACCTGCGTTATAAAAATAAAAAGATACTCGTGTTTCTCTGCTTTGAATAAATTAAAAACATAATTAATAATTTAACTAACAAATAATACATAAGTAGACAGGTAAATTGGCGCTACAAAAAAGGTAGCCATATGAATTATTCTACATTTATTTTAATAATATTTCCAATAATTGAAATTAAAGGTAAGATAGTTTATTATTCAATAAAGCGCTGAAGTAAATCTTATATCATATATTTCGATATTAGTCATAATTTATATTATCTGTATTATCTTATTAATAGTAGTTTAACATAGATAGATAAGGACGAAGTTTAAATGAAATATTTTTGTGACATACGGTTTCAATCGTCTGAAAGAACTGTTACTATTTTAGCACCGTTTTTAATGTTATCGATCTAACGTAGCAGAATACGTAACTTAACGATAGTCTCTAAAAATGGTCAAGCTAAGACAAACCTGACAATCTGTCAATTTCCACGAAATTTTAAATTACTGAGAATTGAAGTACACCGGAAGGGAAGATCGTACGATTAAATAAGAAATACTCATTTTAATTAGCACGTATGTACGTTATTCGCGTCAAGTTGCACTAGCTCGCGAATTACTCCCTCGATAGAATTCAAGTTGATGTTTCGCGACGTCAGTCAGCGGTAACAAGATGACTACACACTCTCTCGACGTTTCGCCAACGTTGCGACAATTAAATCGTTCCCTAAACCCGTGCACTTCTATCCCCTCTACGCCTTTCCTACTATTATTCATTCGCACGCGGAATATCAAAAGCAAACTAAGTCTCTTTGCATCTAGCCGCTTTGCATCATCAGAAAGTATCGACGAAAAGAATCGGAGGTAATTTTAGATTCTGGAAAGCCTTGGTCCGCTTGTATGGCCACGTTTTCGCGGTTATATCTTCGATCCAATCGCGAGCCGGCTAAGCCGAAACACGACTTGACCGTCACGATCTGGTCGTCTTTTTCTCCCCTCAAGGCCTGTCTTTCTTCCAGTTTTTTCCCTTTTTTTGCAGCCGACCTTCCAATCTCTTTCAACCACGGTGCCCTTGCCTCCGTTAATGAAGCAGGCACGAATAGACTTCCTACTTGTTCCCTCTCTATCTCCTCTCACCGCCGCTCTTCTCTTTCTTCCATTCTTTCCCGCACGTCTCTGCTATTCTTCCAGCTTCGATCGTCTCGCTCGTCGGTCTGTTTTCAACCCGCGAGCGGTGGCTTGCAATCGACGCTGGTAATTTCTGTCTCGTACGGCGTCGATGGGCTTTCAAGTGTGTTCGTGCTCGAACGACAAGTCAACTATCTACATTCACACGCACGCAGCACGCAACGATCTTGCTGTGCATCTTCGAAACGCCCGTACATGCAAGTATGACGGTAAGTGGATGAAGATGCCGGGAAATATGAGCGTGCATGCAGATAGATGAACGCACACATACTCGAGGTCAAGCGTAAATATCCATCGGCACACACGTGGATACAGAACAAACAGATATAAAGCCGGAGGAGCAGGTTGCATCGGCGGATGTGACGCATCATTTTTCAGCTGGAAAATGCGAATTCAGCAGCGGCTTGAAAATTCACATGGAGGCCTCATAACGTATCCGACTGGTACTACCGACAACCTGACAACTATCTCGATTCCACTCTCTTCTTTTCATTCTTCGTTCTTCTCTTGTGTTCGCTGATTCCTCTTTTCTTCTCTGCTTACTGTTTTCTTCTGCGCGCTTCTGTCCTCATTTTTTCATCCCTCACTGCGGCTGGAGTAGCACAAGGAGGGCTGGATGTATAGGAAAGGTATTTAATAATTAACGTGTGCAGTTGCTGTCGATTGTAGTAATCAAAGCAGTATTTCACGAACAGCGCACGCTGCCACACAGAAGTTTAAACGAAGGTACATAATTCGATTCTCTTCTTCTGTTGGACAATCTACTGGTATTACTGGCGTTGGAATTTATTGGTATTGGGATTAACGCAACATATCCGATGTATTTTTAAATCTCTATTTGTCTTTGTAGTTTAGTTTAATTAAATATATTTAGTTGATATGTTGATGCCTAACGATGGATTGAGATAGATAATCCGATCGATTAATAAAACGGTGTTAGGCTTGGGATTTTTGTGAATTTTATTTACAATGCAGATAAAAAATAACGATTTGATGTAACAAATCTTTTCAATTATTTTATTATTTCTATTTTAGAAACAACATAGGCAAAGTAATTTATTCTTATTTAAAATTAAATAAATCATTTTCAAGTAATGCTCCGTTTTAACTGAATTTCAAATATCATATCTTGCATATATCCGAGTCATAAATAATGTAGAATTATTTTACAATAACGGCATCTGTTCTTGCAAATTGTTTTTAGCTTCATGTACCTTTCAATAATATTTGTCCGAATTTGTGTACATAAGACACTGAAAATTATATCTGACGAATTTGTCAACTGACATTATCACATCAGAAATTATTCGAAAGATCATTCGATGAAACGTTTATTCAAATACAAAATGTCAAATACAGTAAAAAATTATATCATTTTTTTAATATTGAATAAAACGAAAAATTATTTCTAAATAATGGAACAATTCCAAGCAAAATGATCCCTCGTGTATTTCCCGCGTACGTATTATTATTTCAAAATAATATCTAGCCAAATAGGATAATGTAAGTATTATTTAGATAATCTTTTCATAAATATTTTATGTAAAGAATCACGCTTGGTTGGAATAAAAGGAATATATGTGACATAGCTATGTAATTTCTAATTGTAGGTCACAAGGCGTTACAAAGGATTAAAATCGAAAGTACTTACCTGTATTATACGTATATCGTTGTCTCGCTTAGTTGTGTACTCATACATTTAAAATTTAAAGCGGATAATCCGTAACCTTTATGCAGTAGTGTACCGACTTCTTTCAAGTTTATTAAAGAATCAGGTGAATTCTAGCTTCTTAATCTTATTACACGTTATGTGTTTCTGACTTAAGCTGTTCGAAGCGTAATAGTTTCAAAATATATGGCTGTCGGTCGTTGGCTTATAACGTCGTTCATTATTCAATAATTATTCGAGCAACTTCGCGTGTCGGAAAAACTGAGGATTATATTTTTAGTACAAACCTTATTTATCGATTTTCACCGTTGAACGTTGCAAAGTTCGTACCCTGAACTCGAGGTAACAAAACGCCCGTCTGTTGTAACTTTATTAGTAAAACAACAAAATAAAATGGTTCAGATATTTAATATCGAGCCTGCTTAAAATACACACACACACACACGCGCGCGCACACACACACATTCTGCATAAAGAAATTTTAACGTACCAAAGATACACTGAAGTTCATTGAAATGATTTTTACAATTTTAAATTATCAGAAGAGAAGTAGATTTCTATTAATTAAAATATCGGCAGATATGCTTTGATATCTTTTGAGCGCCGGCATAACGAGATTCTCTTCAAATAAGTAGGTAAGTAAACAAGGGAAAGTTAAAGTAAACAAGTATGTTTATACTTTCTTTTTCGTTAAAAACGTATTAAATATAGTAAGTTCGCATGATGAAAGCGTCGAATAAAATTTACTGTACCGTCTGTACATTTCAATGTTTTCGGATATAATACATCATTTCTTCTAGTATTCATAGAGGGTTCAAATTTATCGCGTTTGAATTTACTTGAAAGAGCTGTTTCTTTTTTCTCGAAGTAGGCATAAATAAGCTCCCGTTCGGAGTTTAGTTGCGTTATCTGGTCTCCTTATCAGCGGTGCTTATGTTTCGTTATCGAAGGTGTCCAACATAAATTCTTAAGGATACCAGCGAGACATATAAATTCCGCGATGACCCCGTGTCTTTTGATCGTAAAAAAATATACATGTGCTCTTTCTAGCTTAGATACGTTAACGTTAGCATTAGACACGCTTGAACAGAGGCATACTGTACGTGACATCTCGTTTATTCGTAATGTCTTAACTGGTGTTGTAAATTATCCGACAATATTCAAGTTGCTTAAAATCTATACAACTTGCAGAGCTTTCAGATTCTCATTTATGCTTTTTGTACAACAGTAGCTGTGCCACTTATGATTCAATTAATTAAAATAATTAATTAAATTTAATCATATTAGCCAAATGTGTATGCCAACAAGCTTGGTAATAAAATTGATATTCTTCACGATTCTATAATAGTTTTCGAACGAGCCATCGTTATTACGTGTAATAACTGTTCTCAATTATCCCTTGTTCTGTCTTGTTCGTCCGGTATTCTTTGCATTTAATTTGCACTAAACGAATATTTCCCGTTAATAAATATTTACAATGTTCGCGATAAGAGATTCGAATCTAGTTAGCCAATATTCGAACCCACATGCCACCTACTTGAGTCCATCCACTAGCCTAATTACTTATCGAAGGTTGTGTGAAATATTTCACAACGAAGAGTAGTACTTTTATCGTGGTTTGATTTCGTTTGTCCCACCTTTTTCCTTTCGTTTTAGCGTAGGAAACGCGAAGGGCTAAAATGTCGCCGTGTGCCTGACGGTGGACAAAGATGGTTAATTCGTAGCTCGTAACAGGCAATCATTGTTTCTACGAGCGGCCAAACATCGCTTGCCGCGGCAGGCTGCGGTAACTCGACGACGTTGCGTCGAATTTGTTTCGCTCAATTACCCGTGGGTGTGCTCCCTTGACGCTGTGCCAACCTTTCTGTTTTAATTTCGTCGCGGTGCGCCGCGTCGTGTTCCTCCGAGAGGGAGGCTCCCCTCTTTATGAATGCACGCGCGCGCACGTCGTCACCGTGAAAAAATTAATCCCCTGGGACCTTATTATTTCCGATTCCGCGGCGAACAATTTCGTTGCCTTTGTCATGTCGCAGGCACGTCCCAACTTCCTGTTTCCGTGATTTGGCATCCGACTACTATTCGCTGAAACTGACTTTCAGTCCTTCGGTATTCAGAAGACAAATACATAGCCGCTTAAAAGTATTTGGATACTAACTTATTTTCGACAATTATTTTTTCAGAGCGTGATCTACCCTGTACATGTATAATAGGTGTATGGATTACTTTGTGATATAATTCTTCTCTGAATTATAGATTTGTTGTTTATTTAGGAAAAATCAGAATACAGTTACATCTTGGACATAATCTTCATCACTTTCTACGCATTTACGCTGTTTCTCGCACGATTTGCGAACTTCTCTCGAGAAAAATATGCTGGTTTTGACCGAATAAAATTGACAATGTTACCACCGATATCTTCAAATCTTTTAAATTCCGAATCAGCCAGGTGATGTTGTAGCGAACGATGTGCAGACGGTAATGTGAGAGGTCTAAGTATGGCAAATAAATCGCGTTAGGGAAATTTTCCCAGTTCATGATTCGCTTAGTTGCTTTTTGCCGTATGTGACCGGACGTTATTGCACGGTACTGCCGAGTTTCACTGCCGACCTTTTCTTCTCGATGTTACGCAAACGCATCAGTTGTTACTAACGCTCAAAATTGACTACCTCATCGGGTCGGAGTAACTCATAAGACGGGTATGACATTTCATGTTAAAATGAAGTAACAATTAATCACGAGCGCTAGCAATTGATTTATACACGTAAAATAATAATAAAAAGAACAGCCAACATCTACGACATCTCTATGCAACGTTTTTCTGCCACGCATATGTAACTGGGATTGCCGTCGACCTTAGAAATTCGCGTTTGATGTCATTCTTTATCAAATTGATCTATGTTTAATGAAGAACCGTTCGATTTTCGATTATTTTTTTCGTCGAGAACGTAAGAATTAAAATATTACGCAAGTCGCGTTTTCAATCTCGTTTTGTTTAGCCTTCTTCAAGTTTTGACATTTTCTAGCTCCACTGAAGCTGTCCATATCAGAAACCTACCTAAGAAACGGAAGTTATTTTTAGCAGGAGTCACAATCCTCCTACTTTAGTTATACACTTATACAGAGATGTACGTAGAAGAAGAAGAAAAAAAGAGAGAGAGAGAGGGAGGGAGAGAGGACGAGTTTATCTTTTAGTAGAACTGTTGTAGAATATTATGACACGACAAAGCTTATTTGTAAAAGTTAGTATGAGATATTGTAAGTGGGTCTTCACGTGCAATTGAATGTATAGTAGGTAGAAGGATCGATTTGAACTTCTTTAAGGTCTTTTCATCAGTGGTATTGAAGTTACGGTTACGAATAGAAAATTTATAGAAGGAATATTTGAGAATGTTCATCTATCTATAATCTGCAGCTGTTAGTACTGTAATGAAATGAAAAAAAAAAGATCAAATCGAATATCTTACGTAAATGTAGAAACGGAACTTCGTGTTTTACATTACAACCAGGTTGTAATCTACAATTTTCGTTTATACCTTCAGATTTTATTAATATATTTTAAGAATATCTTCCTTTTCCTTCCATTAATTCTTTTTATTAAAAATCAGATAGATAAGTATGTTTCGAAGAATGCGGAACATCAGTAGAGACGAGTATTGCGCAAATATTTCTTGCCAGTGGTATGTCAAACTAATTTCTTCTTTGCAAAGCGAAGAATGGAAATGTTGGAATTTTGTATTAAATTCATTCTAATAATTAAAATTGCAACTTACAGTATCTCCATAAAGTATATCCCTTCTAAAAGGAATGAGCGGATATGAAGATTAACGATTACAGTTTATCTAAAATATTCGTTTCGTACTGTTGAAATACGATAGGTAAACAATTTGGAAAAATATGGATGATGATTATTAATTAAAGTGCTGTTCTTGCCACGCGTGTACTGATTGCTTTTATAAAAACATATTTATAATATTACATAAGCTTAGTTATAGTATGTACATTGATTCGTAATCAATTCTCGAAGAGGGGAAAATATATGAAAATCAAAAGCGACTGGCTGCAGCGATTTTTCTTCCAAACGATGTTATTTCCGCTGCTTTTGAGATTTGGCTTCATAACTTTCGAAACATGCATGTTAATTGCTTTTACCTGGCAACGTATCTTTGTAATGCTTCAACACGTTTATCATAAAATCCTGTATATATACTAACTAGAGATAACAAGGAACATTTTGTTGTTAAAATCGTGTAAAATGTAATATTTCACTTAATCTCTCGAATAAATATTTAACGCCAAAAACATCGACTTTATATTTGTTGCTTGTAAATTTATGCGTGGAAAATAATCTCACAACTCTGTCACATTTTTCTCTACACTATTGCTAAAAGGTATCTAGACATTTAGACTTATTTACTTTTTAGACAATGTAATTTAGTTATGAAATCGCAGCTATTATTATTATAGCTGTGTACTATATGTACATTAGAACATATGAAGAGATAAAATGGATATTTAAAACTTAAAATGTAATGATAAAATTGTCTTGCGAAATTTTCAAATCAAGTGTGAGAAATGCTTTATCGTCAAATTGTTTAATTTGTAAATCGTAAATCGTGTGGAACAAGTCTCTTTTATGCGAATAGAAAACTTGTGACATTGATTCAAACATATCTATAATTGAACTACGCATTTAATTATATTATACCGATGGTAGAAATATCTTGATAAATAATAAGAATCTACAGTCTACTAACTCCATAAGAAAATGGCAAATACGATTTCAATCATTTTTTTGAAATTAATTGTCAGCTCAGTTTTATTCATTCAGATTTATTCATATCCTGTTATTCGTTCTATTCTATTCTATTCTATTCTATTCTATTCTATTCTATTCTACTCTATTATTTCTAATTTAGAAATAAACTGCCTTTCAAGTTAGAAATATGCAATAACAACTCCTAATCAGCGTACATCTGAAATAAAGACATTACACTGATCCAGTCGTGTACATGTTAAGTTAGCAGCGAATTAATTTTTATAGCAAAAACGAAGTGAAGCATAAAGTTTGCATTTTTCGAATAATTATGAGCGGTGTATTGTGCCAGTTAGTAAAATTTCTTTTCGGATGCTACATTCAATTTATCCGCAGAAATGTGGTTTCAATAAACGTTGATAGGAACGAGGCTCCGCTAATGCGGCAAAAAAAAAAAAAAAAAAAAAACAACGTATATACCCCGGTAATTGTCTGAAACGTAGCGAGCGATTCTCACGCAACAATTATCATATATCGCCTATGCGCATCGACTTTTCGCCGTGCCTATTACCGATCACGGTCAATTCGCTTTCATATTTCTTCCGCGCTCGGAGAAGATTGTGCCATTTTATTTTATTACAGCTGTTAATGGTACTCTCGAGCGATCCCGCCTTTCTAAAAACATTGAAATAAGCGAAACAAGGTAATTACAAACTTTTTCACTAACTTCTGTTAAATTTACCAGTCTCTGGACCGAGCAAGGACATCGAAAATCGTCGAGGACGCTGTTATTGCTCGAATGAATGTATCCATTAATAGGCAGAGGGAATAAAAATGCGAAATATGAAGAATAAAATTCTAAGTACGAAGTGTAGAATATTTTTTACGTAACGTAAAGCTATAAAATGTCGTTTTTTTTTGAAACATATATTGAAAATTATTAGGTGGACTGAGAAAGGAATTAGCGTACTTGTATATGGTCATTGAAAATCAAGTTGAAATTTTGATGTAATTATTAATCGTGCCAAATTTTACTTCCTGGCTATAATCTACTGCTTCTGAGTGCTTTCTTTATAATTAAACTTGCATTCCATTAGAGTAAATGGGATACACCGTATCCAGTAATTAAGAGATTTTAGGGGATTTCTGTTGAATATAATCTTTGTTTTCGCTCATAGAATTACAACTACCTATTTATGAATTGAGAATCTCCGAGGAATAAGCATACATATCACAGAAATGTAGATTTACAATAAATTTGTAGGGTAGAAAATTTAATTCAAGAGATCCATTGTATCCAATCCGAGATAATACATTGTAATTATCTTAAATTAAAGTAAATTAGATGGCGAACGACAACTATTATTATTTCATGAACATAACTGGACAAGTAGGATGTAATAAATAGATTCGTTTTATTTACTGTGTTAGTTATTTAGTATATTTCTACACGTTATGTATATTCTGTAGATTTCCGTACCTTTAAATTTCCTATAAACGTACAATATAACATCCGCAGTCTAATTACAACCTCTATTATATTTTATGCATCGGACCTGGAACTACAATTTATTCTTGTTATACGAGACCAAACAACTTCCTTCGAAAAGACAATTTAACTTCAGCTTGTTTCTGTTAGCGAAAACTTTTATTTTCCAATGTCTTTTTAAAAGAAAGCACTTAACTTCGCTTCAATTCACTTTTGCTATAAAAAGCTGCTTCTTTTTCAGTTCTGTCATTGTTACCGTATCTGAACAACACATCACCCTCAAAACGTTCGAGAACCCTTGAACAGGCCAGACGAGACGAGGCACCGAATCGAGAGCACTCGCCCGAAGACTATTCTTCGCGCGAGTTCAATTTACGAATTGCTTTTCTTTTTCAGTCGCGTGTCGGCTCTTCGCGGCTCAAGATGCGGAAACGAAATTCGTGCGCTTTGATTAATCTTCTAGAAGCAGTACTTAAAAGCTGTTTCTATCGCGGTTGTTGTCGTTCTATCAACATCACGATCAACCTTGAATAGCACGACCGAGAACCGACCTATAAAAAAGTATATCTTTTCTGTCGCGATGCACTTTGATTAATTTGACTTTGCGGCGAAGAGAACGTTTAATGACGAGATGTTCTATGTAGGAACGTTATTAGGTATTACGAAGCGCAAACGCAGTGAACCTTTTTCCTCAATGGATGATTATGAAACAACCAAGAATGATTAATCTTATATATCGTCGGTTTGCTAGAAGAGTGGTATATTTAAAACAAAAAGTTGTCGATTTTGTGACATCTGCAAAATGTCACTATGAATATTTTTTTTCAACGGGATGATCACGAAACCAACAAGGAAAATATAGGAGAAATTACGCTGCATCTAAAAAATTAAGGGTAATTCCGTATATCATTGATGCGCTAGAAAAGTGATATATTTAAAAAAATTGTCAATTTTGGGACTCCAAAGGCGAAGTATTTTCTAGAAGAACAGCTTATTTATTTTACATAAGTTATTACATAAGAAGCGAGTTATTTTAAATAATAAAATTGTACTATTTGATAAGAAGATCATATTCGTGATCATTTTATCAAAAACTTTGAATTCTCTTTTTTTTTTAAATAGTAAGCGATATACACGAACAATAGATAAGTCGACTAATTCGGAGAAGATTTTAGGAAAATTTATTGGAAAATTACTCGAAAACATGTCTCTGAAAATTACTTGAAAACATGTCTCGAAAAATTATTTGAAAACATGTTTCGAAAAAATTCTATCAATTCTGAATTTACTATCGGCGGAAGGTTGGAACGAGCGATAGGATATTGCTACTAACTGTCCCATTGGACGGACTATTTGAACGAGCCGTTGCGCGATAAGCCACGCCAACTTTCGCCCTTTAAAAATTGAAAAGAGGACGCGCGTCGTTCGTCGTCGATTCATTACCGGGCCGCACGGTTAAAACGTCACCGTGAATAGGTCTTTCAGGAATTTTGTTTTCACCACGATGACGAAAAGAAAAGTTCGTTCGTCGTTCTCGCGTTTACATAGACGTCTACGCGGTTGTTCCTCTGTATTTTTTAATTTATTTCTTCATCTCTGTTTGCTGAGTGGGGGAAACGTACATATACTACGTTCATAGTTGTTAGGACACTTACAGAAAATGAGAGAAACTTTTGAAACGATTAGGAAATTACAAAAACCTTTGAGAATTGTTACCTCGTTTGGAAGTTTGCATAATAACAGAGATTATGGAATCTCGAAATAAATAGGTAAAATAAAATCATTAGAAAAGAAATAAAAAATTTCATCTTTGTGTACGATAACGTTAAATTTCTCGTTTGTATTTGCTACAACTCATTGCTTTATACAATTATAGCAATTTGGAATTTATGAAAATATTTTCACGAAGAACTGTCTTTCAACAATCTACAGCGATTCACCAAATTTCTTCTTCTAATTTTGATGATACGTTGATACTGACTTATCTATCTTGTCCCACGACTTCTCAATTGAATTCAAATCTCAGGATTCTAATACTCCTCCATTATTTGCGATAATCCTCGGTTTATTTCAGCTCGACAAATGGGGTAATTCAACTCGACCGGAAAAATCTAACGAAATGGATGTCACTGGAGTAAACCATTTTACTAAATTATTCGACTAAATTTTAGTGTTCACGCATGATGTGTTGCTGAATTACTCGCCACTCGACTAAATTACTGGACGTATCTGTGCGAGCCTTCGGTATCGGCTCGCGCCATACGAGCCTTCAGTCTGTCAGTCTTAATCGTTTGATAAGTATCGCGTATTACATCGTACTGTGTCTATCTCTGACACGCTAACCTTGTATAAAAATACGAACAGCAGTTCATATTTCTCATCCTTTTTCGTCACAATGTAATACCGAGCGAGTACATATACACATACGCACAAAAGTGACCGTCTCGCGCTACAACGATCTTTTCTAAGTTTCCTATGCGCGATTTCTCGCCCATGCTCGATAGCTTCCTTATGTATTCTGTTTACGGATTTGTTTGAATCGTTTCAAAGTTTACGCAAGTTTGTGCAACAACGTTCTTACTTGCGTTACATCGATACGTCTGCTCCGCAGCGTGGGAAGCTGGCTGTGATTGAGGGATCACCGGAGGGGTTATCTAGGTGTTTTCAGAAGAGTTCAGTTCTCCTTCAAGTTGTTTCCTGGGATTTAAAAACCGAGAGACGGGCACTCTTTTACTTGGATTGGAGTCTTTCGAGTTCGAGCCTATAGTTTCCCATAATGTCGGTAGCGTATTACGGGATTTATTGCCTTATAACTAGGAAGAGGTACGTTAACGATTGAATGTTTTGGAAATACACGAGTACTGGAGGTGAAGATGAAGTAATTTAGAGTGTGCTAATCGTGTTTAATCTGCTTCTCCTCGTTGAATATTTCTCTGATGTAAAAATAAATTACGCTAGATTATCAGGGACACAAATTAATTGATATCAAATTAAGAGAAGAGTTTTGTTCCTTTTTTATCATTTTCCTCGCGTAAGATCACGGTAAATTAAAAATATTATTCTCGCCTATTTAACGTTACTTTGGACTTATCGTAGTTAGCTAATAAAGCACCATAATAATAAAACACCATATGCTCACGATGGTTCCGTTGTTTATTTTCTGTCTGTAGAATTATAATATAGTTACGAGAAATGCCAACATAATTAATTACTCATTAATATCATATAATGAATTCATGTATTGATTTTTCTCATTTAATTAATTTAAGCAAAGATGAATTTAACGAGATACGCAATACCACTCGAATAATTTAATATCACGGAAGCATAATTATTTACTACATCGATTAAAATAGTAAATGCCGCATTGTCGTTTTATATCTATATGAATACACAGGGAATCTCCTAAACTGTTATATATTATCTTCTAAATTTTATGTTATTTAAAAAAGTGTTTCAAGTAAAGCATGCTCGATTTCAAGGCCAATACCTTATAATAACCACCAAATTCGTCTAGGTGGAACGAATTTCGAGACTTCACGTTGATCTTTGTCTTTTTAAGTGGGCATATACTTTTTTTCCTACACCATTTAATGCAATTCTTAATATTATGCATACAAACGTCAAGGTATTTGTATCTGAAAATGCATAGTTCAAAAGATATTTCAATGTTAATTTCATCAAGTTGAGTTTATGAAAGACTAGGATAACATAAACGCAAAAATTCTGTGTTATCCTTGCTTGTTTTTCGCATGATAAATTTCACAATAAATTTCTTTTCTCTAGAGAATTAAAAAATGCATCGAATGATAAAAATACGTATAGTTCTACTCAAACAAAACAGAGGCCACCGTGAAATTTTGAAAGCACGTCCACCTAGATAAGGTTTACGATCATCAAAAGATACCATCCTTGAAACAAAGCGAGTTTTATTTGAAGCACTTTTTCGGATAACGTACAGTTTAGGATTCGTTTGCGTGGATCCACTAAGATGAGACACTCTGTATATTTAGATAAACACCTTCATCACACGTACAACTAATTCACCATACGACGTTTGATCTTTTCCAATGTATCAGTTTGTATATATTCGATAGCGCGTTTAAAAAGAAATGTCGTTTCTCCGCACTGCATTTATAGTGTTTCGTGTAAAACTTTATGACTGTCGAATGTCAGCAAATTCACTGGCTACGTAGTCTCGTAGCGAAGGAATAAAGTAGTTTCAGCGTCACACGTGAAATCGTAATTTCGCTTGCACGTTCTTCGTGTTCAGCCACGTAACTCCTGCGAATCGCTATACACGTTTGTTATAGCAATTTCTATAGCAGATTCAACGATACGAAGATTCTTGATCAGATTGTGCGTTGCGCGGAATGTTTGACGAGAATTAAAATAGAAAAAAGGAAGTTGTAGTTTTAACAGTATACGGTGGAATTGGAAATGTGAATTCGATCAATACAATACTTTGTAGCAGAAAGGAAGTTTCGACGCATAACCGTAATATATTTTAAAGTAGAATTGCTGAATAGAATTTTTGAATATCTAAGTCTTTCCAACCAGGGAACATTTCGTACGATATTTTATTAGTTTCTTATATTATTTCTTTTCTACCAATTGTTTCAATTTAGCTACACTGAGTTCGATAAAGGTACATTTTTTATTAAGTAAACATTTAAGTATTTTTAATAAGCAAACTTCTTGTCTGTATTTTATTTCGTATCAGTATAATTTGTTTAATTTTATTAAGAGAATAAGAGAAAACGACATTTGTTCTACGAGTAATTATATAAAATAATGAGCATCTGCTTTTATGTTAAAATTAAATTCAAAGAAAATTAATATCAAAGTTGAGAAATATTTTATATATCGTTGTCGTGCAATCCACTTTAACGTACGATTACAGACGTTTTTAATTATTCAGTCATTTTATATATTCACCTATTTTATGTCCAATTTTCATAAGAAACCATAGAGACGAGTACGATGTTAAATTCTCTTACGTTTTATTCGAAGAAAATTTGATCGCCTGCTACAAAATCTTTTTATCTGATTGTTTTGAAAAGAAGAAAACATGATATTAGTTAGAATAGGATCTTTAGGAGCAGCATGGAAATTATGTTTTCTGTTGTATCAGACAAAATAGGTTGTCGTAGCAATCTCGTTTCGCCATTGCTGAAAATTATTAAAATATTCCTTTGGACAAGACCTCGAAGATTAACGCAGGACACAAATCAAGAAAAGAATCACGCGCCGGGACTTTTTCCAATTTACACGGATTCCTTCAGCGGCTTTAATGCAATCATACCTACTTCCGAACGTGCAAGTTTAACTTCTTACGAAGTTAATTTTCTCCGCTTGCACATCGTTGATTCTGCGAAGAATCGAATAAATGAACGAGTCGAATGGAGAAAGAAGGGACTTAAACGGACAAGTGTGGAATTTTTATGCATTTCGATCTGTTTATTCAAACAATTTCCCTGACTGATTATATAAGAGGAACCTGTGTTTCTTTCATCTCTTCCTTTTCTCCTTTTTATACTATTGGAAACATATTTGCTTTCTTCTTTATATTCTTCCTTGGAATATTTGGAATGAAATATCTTTTTTCTCTTCTTGCTGTTCTTTTCATACGATAAGTATATTTATTAAAGCGAATAGACTACTATTTTCCGTTTTTATGATTTTTATGATTTTTCTTTATTTATTTTCTTTCGTAATCGAGGGTTTAGAGTCGCAATCACTAATTGATGAGGAATATTGACCTATTATTTCGTGCCATAGATTACGCGTATACGAAAGTTTCAGAAAAGATTTTTCGAATAGAGTGAAATAAGCTTATTTATTTTTGCAAGTACTTTTTTCAAAAGATTCGTCGCTTTTTGAAAGTTTGCACATTACAAATTTTCAAATATGCTTTAGAAAAATCAAAATGAAAGCTGATGCAGGATAAGGATATTTGTAACATTTATTTGATAATACTTATTCAATAACGTTTATTTAATAGTACTGATTGAGAAACTATTATGATTTCAATAATGTTAGTATAGCGCGTAGTATAACTGATTAGTTTAAAAGATATCTTAATTTTAATTTTGCAGAATATCATGCGAAAGAAAAGACAGACGTAACGCGGTACTCTTGTATTTATGTTTCCTTTGTCTTACACATAATATTCTTACACAAAATTAAAAATAATGTATCTGATATATATCATAATAGTGATAATAGTAATACAAATAACAATAATATATCTAATATAATAGAAATAAAATATCTTTTAAACTAATTAGTTTTCGACCATGTTACCCTAATAATATGGTACGTAATCTCCCATGTAATATGACAAGAGGATTCGATGTATGCCAAAATGAAAAAAAAAATGGTTTCTATTAAAGAAAATAATGCAACTGCAAAATGCATATTTTTTTACTTACGAAAAAGATATTATCATAAATATATAGCTCAACGCTGAATGAACCATTCATCTTTCTCCTCTTTCATTCTTTCCTCGTACTTATCGTTTGCGAGAAAAACGCTGGGTAGTAAATCTGTGAGCTTCCTGTATACGAAATCGTCCAAATATTACGAAAAACATGAATGATACGAAAAAACGTTTTATAAAAATTGCACGACATTTAACTTTCCGGTTATCTCCAGCGAAATCGAGATGACAATTTTTAAGTGGTTATCTCCTTCCTTTATCGCATATTCTTGTTGCTGACACTCGAAGGCTTTGGAAATACTATAAGCTTGTGCTTTTCGCATCCGCTATCATGACATGAATTTTCGAATTCGACAAAGCAATATTAGCTAAACATTGGGAAAGTGTGACCTTGTATTTCGACAATACCATACCAGTAGTAGCGTTATAAAAAAACATTTTTATGTGTTCCCGTGGTATACAACGGATAACGCTAATGGCGGCGACATGGACACATCGTATTTTATGGTTCATATCTCGATAGAGGATGGTGCGAAAGACAGGGGATAGCAGCGTTTTGGAAACGTCTAAGTGTCAGTTACAAGAATGTATAATAAAAAATGGAATTTTCCATTTAAAAATCGTAACATATCCTTCGCAGGAGGTTTCAGGGTCATCGCAAGGCCAAATGCACGAGAGTATATATAACCCTCGATATCGTGCAATTTTCGCCTGAAACGTTGTTTTGTATCATTCATGTTCTTCGTAAACATTTCGTAAGCGGTACGAAATAAACCGAACACACTGTATATTAACACGTGTATATGAAAGTTTCATATAAATTCAGCCTCTCCTTTTTATCAGCAAGCACATTCCTCGTTTCTTCTTTCTCAGACATCACCGAATTTTTTCTTCCAAGCCCACTCTCGAGCACAAGTCGTCGATCTGAAATATTGATAAGATTTCCCTGTTCGCGGGAAGCAAGCGGCAGAGATTACGAATGCGGAGGAATCCGTGACACTCGCAGACGTCATTCCGAGTGGTCCGGTCACGAGGATGATAAGTGGGTGTGAGAGGCGCTGGCGGCCAGGAGCCGCGGTAAGAATGAAAAATTTCATTTTAAAGTGCGCCAGGACGAAGCCATTCCTGTAAATTAAACTTTAATCAAAAATTCCCTTGAGTGAAGGCTGGCTAGAGAGCGGGTTACGCTGCCGCGGTAAACCGTGCTTCCTCTGAATCAGCCGCGAAACGTGCTGGAAAAAGACACACTCCTCCACGTTTCCTGTTTTTTCGAAACATCATTATTAGATGAAAATTTGTACCTTTCTTCTTTGCAAGATCGTTGCGATTAATTCGATCGTAGTTGCATTCGGTTGCTCGAGAATTGTCGAAGAGATTTCGTGCGTGAGATTCTTTCGATCGCGTTATCAGTAGATCGCGTTTCGTTCCGACGTTTCGCGAATATTTCGATTCGCTTCTTCAGATTTGAAAGATCTGAAAAGAAATGTCAGGCCTCTGTCGAAGAAATGAACTGAATCAGAAAGAAGAATTCTCGGATCTCTTCTGAAGAAATAAACCCGAGCGGTCACGAAACGTGTTAATAACACGTGCGATTTGGTTTTATTTAAATCATCTTGAAAGTTTTCATTCTGTTTCGAAATGTTTAGCCTTAAAGAATATAATGAACTAAAATCTCGTTGAAATTTAATTTTATTCAACATTGGAAATGTCGAAGTTTCTTCTTGCCGATAGGTGCGCCTCTTATATATATTTTTGTTATAGCTTAAAGCAATTTGAAAACGAAGAAAAGTACTCGTCTTCCGTTGAAAGTGCCGTCCAGTCATAACCCGAACGACTTTTTGTAATTAATATAATTTCTGTGATGTTTGATACACTTTTACCAGCATATCGCAAGAACATTATTTCCGCATACGTAAAAACTTGAATAATTAAAGGAAAGAAACTGTTGACAGTCCTTTTTCTTAAATCATCTTTCTGCAAGGAAATTGCCAACGAAGAAGTAAAGAGCGAAAAGCGGTTGAAGATGAATTAGAATAATGAGATAGAACTCAAATAACCAGTTGATGTATATAATTTTTATACGATTATGTTATTGACTTGGTTATGCGTGTATGTATATTTCCTACGCGTTTCAATGTTTACCTTTAGTCTTCGAAACATACTGAACAGGATAAAATCAACTACTCATTATTTTAAATAAAAGAAGTTGCGAGATTAAAACTATGACTAACATATGAATATTTATGAACAGAAATAAAGCAATGGAACCGAAATAATTATAATGAATACTTTATTTTGAATGTTTTGGATTTGGATATTATTGCGAATTATGAAACCTATCGTCTTGTATATTTTTGTACATTAAAATTTTCTGTAAATAACATAAACATTTTCAATCTAATTGTGGGTTTTTGTTAAATATGTATTAATTATGTGTTTCTTAGAAAAATTAAAAGTGGCAATAGAAGCAGTTGATATATTTATCGTTGTATGAAATTGAACATTCCTGGTGAAAACTTGAAAGTGGGTTAATATATTAAAATATTCAGTTGTTCTGGTTATATTTGATATGGTTATATATATGGTTATATTAAATTCTTCGTCTTCCTTCTTTTAGTTTCATCATTTCTTTTCGATGTTAAATTAAAAGCTATTCTTGTTTATTCAATGCGAACTCGCAAGGGTTTTTCTTATGTAGAAAAATAATACCTTAAAAAGTAAGCAGCTTAGTTCTCATTTGCAGAAAGTCAATTTGAAATTTTTCGTATTTCATTTCGAAAACATTAATACTATGTTTACAAACTTATCGGTTGTGTATGCTCATGTAACGTGGAGTAGGAAATAAAAATGAAGTCAACACCTGTAAGCGTATACATTATTACTAGCGTGATACGAATGTTAATTTTTCAGAATTACCAGTACCACAATATAATTAATTAATTATATCTCAATTTTATCTACCGATTTTAGAAGCCATTATTAGATTTCATTTTACGATTACGCATCGATAAAGATATTTATTAATTATCAGAAACCACGTACAGTAATAAAAAATATTAACTTTTATCGCTCTGACCTAAATAAATGCAAATGTACGTCGATTATATTCGGCTTTAGCTAAACCGTTTTCATTTAGCATTCAAATTTATCAGCCACGATATTAGTTCCATTATCATTCGAAAATATTTCTATCGCTTCCTGTTGATATTTACTTGTTACATTTACTAGGTACACATACGTAATATTAAAGCAAGCAACAATCATTAAGGTTAATATTTACGTTTATAGTACACGCATCAGAATACTTGTTGATGCTTATGAAACACACACAAATATCCGCCCTGCAACAAGTATTCATAATGTTTACAAGGATTCATAATCACGCAGAATATCATAAAATGTTAGATGTTTTACGGTCATTATGCATGTTTCATGGCTCAGACAGAATTACAGATGTAATAATTTTTATTACATCGATCAAGCTAAAAATGTCAACTTATTTGTAGTTTGTAGAATTGTTTAAAATTGCTATATGCAAACTTCTGCGAAACTGACCAGTATTTTACAACGAAAATTGGAAAAAATGCGCTAGCTTTTGCTATATTTTTTGATGAATGTATTTCTTTAAAAGACCTCTAAGCTCTTTACATAGTTGAATTTTTTTTTCTGTACCTAATAGTTTCCGTAAAATATATTTTCGAGAGTGTACTTTAAAGGATATTTGCATTTGGAGAAGTACGTTGAACGTAAATTTCATCAGAATCAATGCCTGCTCCTTCATTAGCGTTGGTAATATTTTTCAGAACCTTAATTATTCAATTATTTAATCGTTCGACTCTAACAGTTTTGCGTACGTATTAAATAGGAGCTATGGAATTCGTTTTGAAGTTGCATATATATCTATATATTAGAATACAATATACCAGAAAGAATGGCTCTAAGATATGTTTCTATATATGTATAAGCTTAATATGTGTTCAAATATATATAAATATAAGTTCAAATTGAGGTCTATGTTAAGTTTATTATTGGTTTTAATACTTTAGTAATTTACTAATTTAGTGAAACTATAAGGGTCGGAAGATAGTGTTTGTGGTGAGAATAGTATATAAGACAAGATAAGATATTGAAATAAGTGGAGGTGTAACTGAAAGCTTGCAAAGGGCAAAGGGTATAAATAAATAATAGTAATATTTTTGTAAGAATGTTACTAAACAATAAACAAGAACGTATCGAAAAAAGTTTGAGTATAAAGAGAGATCACGTGTTGATAGTTTTTCGAAGATTTTTCCGACTATATGGAATCTGTGTATCGTTGTGAAAAACAGAGGAAATAATTTCAAATAGATTCCAAATAGCGAAATTCCTTTCTTTGAATTTCACGAATGGCTTTCGCATTTTCGCCTTGCCTTTTCCATTCGTCCTATATTTTGTTGATAACTCCAACGAAGTATCGTGGTCTGATTCCGATGAACTTTTGTGCGTCAAATAGCGGCGTTATCACGTCGATCCTTTACCGGTCAAAATTGAATCAGTGCGCGTCGAATGCTGCAGTCAATCTCTCTCGTCAATTTCTAAGTGACTGAATTTCGGGATGCTCGATTAGCCAGCTGAAATCTCCTCGATAGTTGCGACGAGGTGTCTCGAATCGATAAAAGAGAAATGTCGAACTAGATTTGGCTTGGAAGTTCGAATCAGTAGTCGAACAGAATCGGTATTCGATTAATGTGCATTCGTATATTCTCGTTTATGAGCACACTTATGCTAAAATTACATACATCTGAAAAATCGTCAAGAAATCAATTGTTTAATTATTTAATTAATTGTTATGATATTTAGAAGCTGCCTGAGAAATACGTATATATAACAATTTGTACAATAGGAAATATATTAACTATAGTATTCATGTATTAATCTCAAGATATTGGAAAACACATACATATGTATATAAACGTTTGTACATTTAAAAATATATGACACATAATAATATATAAGAAAGTAATTAAAGTTGTAATTACATATATGTATATATATATATATATATATTATGTTAAGTTTATTATTGGTTTTAAAATTGGTTGTAAATATATATATATATAATATATATAAATATATATGAAAATAAAAATGATACTTTTATTTTCTAAATGATATCGCTAGTAATATCACTGTAATAAGTAATAAAGTACAAAAGTAATAAGTAAATAAAGTAGTTTGTATAAATTTATATACACATACAAGAAATTTTTAAATTACATATCCTTATGAAGGGTTAAATAAAAAGGAGATAGCTTTATAGTTAATAGATCGATATTAATGATTTATTTATAGTTCGGTATTCAGTATGATCAGAATGTTGGTACCATAGAGCGACATCATTATACTGTGCAAATGTATATTTGACTCTACATTATATGTCTATTATGGTATTCACGAGGGACACAGCGGTGCACGGTCAATAATGTGAAAATTTTACTTCCCAGAATTAGGTATACGCAATGTCTGGAATGCTTAGTTAGGTAATAAGTTAATATTCCGACTGCTATCAGGCTGAATGTTCGAATTCCACACGTATTTCAGTTGTTGGCTTGAACATCGCTTCATTGCTGCTCAGCCGTGCAAAGTGTCACGAAGGATAGGAATATTTCTGTATCTTGAATAACACATTCTACGTGTATAATAGTAATTTCGAATTTTAGTATTTTTGCGCACGAACAATTGATGCCGGTTTAAAGAGGCAGTTATTAAAAAATTTGGTTTTTATTCACGAGAAATGCTGGATCGATGTTTCATTTTATGACTTTAATACATTTCGCGGATAATACAATCGCGAGTACGCTGTATGGATGACATAATAAAGGATCACGTGCTTCGATATCGACTATTACTTAATGCACTCTGGGAGTTTTAAGTAATAGTACTAATTGAAAACATTTCTTTTGTTTATATCGATGCCTGTAGTGGCTCTGATCGATAACCTGCTCGCTGTTAAAGTAGAACACCTGTTGATTTCTCGTAACAATAAATTTATTCTTCTTCAAGAAGTATAATTAAGGAAAAAGGGAGACATAGACACGAATCATTGATTAAAATTTTCAGTGTGCAAAAATGTATCAAAGCAATATACACATAGATACGTATATGTAATTATAAAAAAAAGTATTAGCACACTTTTCTGCGACATCTATGTATAAGATTACCTTGTTCAATCTTTTTTTACGATATATTAATTACTAATTACAACCTTTGATTACTAATCTTATTAACCTTTCAGCCTAAATCTCAGTATATCATAATTCGTTACCTCGAAGCAGAATATGAATAAATAATAAAAGACATATAATAGACTGAATTTTTAATGAAACGTAAGATTTCAATTACCGTAAAGTTGATATAAGATTTTAGAAACGTTTTGTAGTCGATATGGAACCAAAAACATAATGGTTTTAGGACTGGTAATAACCGATATAAGAATCCAATCGAAATGGATGGAGTTATAAATTTCAGTGTCTTGTAATAGGTATTCGCGATAAAGTTCTGGATATTTCAAGAGATTTGAGATCGATGTGTCTAATAACTGTTTTCAACTCCTACTTACGATGTATTTAATGCTCCGACTGTAAATTATATTTTACAAAAGAATTGAACGAAGAATCGTGTTTTTTCACAAATTTGCGCAAAATTTTCTATGAAAGAGACTTGCCTGCGTCACTATTTTTATTCGTGACTGCATGTAACATAAAAATCGAAAGAGAGCTAATCGTTAAATATGTCTGTTCCGAAATAACCAAGATCAATAAATGATAACAATGTTGAATTTGAGCGTAATTACTATTCACGACTTGTAATTATTAAACGATTATTATACAATTATTACGCTGTTTCATCGTGGTAAATAAAATGAGCTAATGAATTATTTAAAACACGCAATTCTATATGCAATTAGTATTCATAAAGATCGGAATATTTCTCAGTTTATGAATACTGACGACGAAACCTTGTAGGTACTAATTACAATTTGCGATAATTGATTATCTCGCAATGTAGATTGATACATACCTGCGGTAAGTATACTTTCATATGTTTCAAGCTGTCATGTATTTTCTACGTTAATTTCTTTATGCACCAATTGTAAATATTTTTAGGAGATTTTTAGGAGATGTTGTTTCTGCAATTAAATGCAAATAATAAGTGTATGCAGGATCAATTGTTCGATTTATTTTATGTTAAATAGAAAATTCATTATCATACACATGTATATGTATTTTCTTTAAAATATTCTTAATTTTCTATTATTTTGGTATTCATCAAGAGATAAAAGTAAAATCAAGAAAACAGCTAGGTTGGCCGAGCGGTCTAAGGCGCCAGACTTAAGTTCTGGTTCCCTCTGGGAGCGTGGGTTCGAACCCCACACTTAGCAAATATTTTTTGGTGCTGCTATAGTGTTATGGCGACGAGCTTATTGCTAGTCAGTCAACTTCTAACCCGAAAATCGCGGATTTCAATTTCCGTCAAGTAGATATCTCCACCAAAACTTTGGCTACCATAGATGTTTTAGTTGGTAAAGATCTGTCACTATTTCACATCATTAGCGATCACGATACTCGAATACATAATTCACGTTCATTTTGGTTGATTATAAGTTTACATTGATTATAATGGATAATATTTCGATCAATACCTATATTACGAAATTATTCAGCAAGAATTACTTACCTGTTTTCTCAATAATTCTCAGTAACGCTTCATAATTTTCTAGTTCGTCTTTTTTCCAAATTATACCGTGAAACGTTATATATTCCCTTTGAACAGCTGGTATCGACAAAACGAAGAAGTAGTAAAAATCTGTGTAATAAAATTCTGCATTACGCGTCTGTCCGCCATGCTACAATCTTCGCCTGGGTTTATCTAAAAGTCTAAAAGGTTTGCTTGCTTCTAGAGAAATTAAATTTAATACACCGTGCTCCACGTACGTTATATTTCTCAGGAAACAAGAAAAAACAATTATCTTTCTTTGACCTTACTAAATTCGTCTCTAAAAAAGTTAATAGGATAACCGAGTTAGTTAACTCAGCTTATATATTCGACCCATTCGCTTATCAAGCCATACAAACGAACAATCCACTAATTATCATCTCCCTTCCACTCTTCCCTTCATAACTTAAGCTATCACTCATCTGGAATCTCGCTAGTGACTTTCCCTTTCTGAGCATCGCGCCGAGCAAGAAAACGCGCCCGACGTTGGCGAAATATCCTTTCGCGAATGGGAACGTTACGTTAGGTTAATGCAGACGTATGAATTACTGTCACGTAGCGGGAAGGTTTTCTGGACGGGGATGCGTAATTTGTACCGGTGGCTGCAGCATCGTGAGATGAATAAATCATCTGGCACTTATCGCGGCTAAACTTTTCGAAATGTACGAGACCCACAAGCTCGCGGCTCGTGCGCGCACCTATGTTAGTTTCCTACGTAACGTCCTTTTCGGCTTTCAGAAGAAGATAGAGAAAGAGAGTGAGTAAGTGAGTGAGAGATGGAGAGGGAGAGGGAGAGGGAGAGGGAGAGAGAGAGAGAGAGAGAGAGAGAGAGATTCGAAAGCGTCGAAAACGATTTATATCCGTCAGAAGGAACCGTCGCGGATTCCGTCGTTGAATTATTGTTTGTTTGACATTCTGATCTTCTTGGGCCAAGAACTTTTTTCTTTTTTTTTCTGCACGGTTAAGTGGAACAAGAAGAAAAAAAAAGGAAAATCCAGGGAATGAATATTTATCAGCCTTTGGCTGGGATTAGTCGCGGTAATTCGTACGTGTCTCGGCTCTTTTGCTGGATTACATAAATTTGGGAAAAGTACTTCTCACTGCAGAGATTTCTCGGATGTTTCTTTTTAGGGAACCGAGGTATTTATAGTTGATGCTTTGGATAATTCTTTTTATTTAATGCGATCTATGTTCCTCTTTTTGCGCGCCCTTTACAAGCGCTTTCTGTCGCTAAATGAATGAATGAATTTTTCAGTTGTAAGCCGATGAATGGTCGAGTCACGTTCTAGAGAATTACACAGTTACACGATAATGTAAGCGTATACGTATCTCTTTGACTGTCGTAATGCAATGAGTTTGCATTATGACAAAAATTTTATCATTTTGTAATCATCATGATCTTTGTATTTTATATCATTTTGTATTATTATTATTTCGTATAGTATATATCTTTTCAAAGAGATTAGACAGAAAAAGGATAATTTCTGAAAAACTCTACTATAGTTTAATGAAATTAATACTTTTCATTCTTTATCGGAGTATAGTTAACAAAGAATAAAACTTTACAGCAATGATAACAAATTTCTTCTTAAAGGATTAAATGTAACAATCTATTATCTTATTTTAAATTTAACGTATAACAATATATTCGCAATTACCATTTTGCGCTTTGCGATTAACTGTGATTGCAATTAATACTTCGCGAATCATAACGAAAGCTCTTAGCCTCGAAACCTTGTGAAGTTTTGCACAAAAAGATGTGCTCAAAATCCTTTATCCTATTTCTTGCAGCTTGTATATTTTCGATCCCGTGAAATCATCCAGCCAAACGGGAATACTTTTTGCTGCATCTTCTGCCAAACGGAAACTCTCGTCGAAACTTTCCTTCGTGCTAACGTTCCCCGAATTTTCGTTGTCCCGATTTGCAAGCATTAGTTGATCAATTCCGCGACTAATAATGATAAAAGCCGAGTTGTTTCAGGGTGAAACCGCGTAAAAAGCGGCGGATAGCCCGGCTCAACGACGGAAATAACCGTGGCTCCCGGTTCATTTTCATTTCTCCAACGGAACGGTCGGAACAGATGGCAAATTTTTGCCGGATACCATGTAAAACCGTTTTTAGTTCTTTCCACAGAGTTATATCGTATTTTCAGAGAGAAGTCGCCCACTTTGCCCGCCGCTACTTCGCACGGTACCATTTTTCTTTGCGATTCGTACATTTGCACTCGGCTGAATTGTTTATGTAATTAGATCGGACGCGGTCCGGTGGCTTTTATCTGTTTTGAGCGTTAAGGTTGTGTTCGATGTAGGAAATAAGTAACTTGATGTCAATGGAATCGTAACGAACGATTTGACAAGTGAAATTCTCAATTTTTAGTTCGCGATGAAATACTAATTAGATCGAAAGACGCGATTTTTGTGAGATCCTATTGAAATTAGTAACAATTCATTGTTAACAAGCATGCAAGAATAGATAATATAAGTTAAGATGCAAAGTGTTCCAAGTATGACCGTAGATTGATAAAATTAGAAAAATCTATAAAACTGTGCATACAGGTTTCAACGCTAAAACTTTTTAAAATATTGAGAATAAGGAAAAGGTAGGATACAAATTAAATTGCTCAGCAATCGTACTTGAAGTTCTGTATTTTTCAATGGATCCGTATGAAGGATCCTTTCTCCTTTTCCGCAAATTTTGCTACTACGGTGAATTAATATTTGAGAACAGGATTTATAAAAGCGAACAAAATTCTGGAGTATCCACGTTCATTTTAGCATTATTGATTCGATCAATATAACGACAAATAATGCGATAATAAATAATAGCAACGAGGTAATTCTTGTGATATAAATTTAACGAGCTCCTTTTTGCTACACTTTTCAATTGTGACAGGGTAAATAAGTTTCCATTTTTAAGCTCCAGTCGTGTTCTTTTCTTTCTAAGTAAAAGCAGCGAAGTTTTACGATAAAATTTCGCGTCGGAACTTCGAAACTCGGATGCTCGTTTGTCCACGTGAATCATGCTTATAAGTTAAGAACAATGAGCCCATTAGAATCGATAGATAATTCTGCACAGTTGGATCGCTAACACGAGAATCGCTCCTCGTAAAATGTTTCCATATTCATTGGAAATATTACAGAAAACTCTACTATGTATAAGATGATCGAACATCATTACGGGCAATTATTCATTCCGAATGTCTTTTAGATACGATAATGCATTAAATATTTATCAAAAAATAGATTTATTGATTTATACGAATTTGATAAAATAAAAAGATATAATTCTTGGAATTATGTAATGATCTTAAACGATGGTATCTTATAATTACTAAGTTCGAAAAATTTATTTTTCCAATTTATAATTCTTTTCTAACACCGCGTTTATTTATTTAAGCCTTCATAATTTAATAACTTTTATAATTTCCTTTTATAATTTCAATATATTTATTACGAACGAGACATTAAATTAATTTTTTACAAAAAATAAAATATACAGCTATATATACAACATACTAAATTTCCTGGATGAAAAACATAAAATATGACAACGTGCGTAATGGTTTCACAATTGTTCGTCTGTACATTTTCTAATACACGCGCAGCTACCGTATCGTTTACCAATTTTACCCGATAAACGAAACGTTATTCGGAACAACAAGAAACCAACAAAGCCGAAGCTATCTGTCGCAAAGGACTCTTCCAGGTCGTCTCAACCTCTAATCCGATTCCTATTAAACATTTCCAGCATCGAAGGCGTCGATTCGATTCGAATTCGAAATCGAGCACACCATATTCCGAACTTGAAGCCCGTCGACGTAAACGCGATGTCGCCATGAATCAAATTTAACCCTTGTACAATATCTTCGACGCGATACCTACGGACAAACGGTTGCATTGCGGTCCCAGCGACGATAGATTTCCAGCAGATGCATTTTCTTCGTGCGCACCTCGAACGGCTGCCCGAAATCATTGTTAGTTTACGAGCGTTCGGGAGCCGTGGCTCGGTCCCAGGCGGGCGTTACTCTTCGGCAAACTCAAACGCTCGCGATTTCCCAAACTTCTTTTGGTGCCGATGAGAAAGTGAAACGGCGAACGTCCACCGCACGTGGCGTACGATACTCCGTGACACGCGTAAATCACGTCGCCAGGGGAGTTTCGCAACTTCGACTGTCTTGCGAGCCCGAAATCACCGATATAGGGGAAACGTTAAGGGGGCAGAAAAGAGGGAGAGAGAGAGAGAGAGAGAGAGAGAGAGAGAGAGAGAGAGAGAGAGAGAGAGAGAGAGAGAGGGAGAGAGAGCGACGGCGGGGGCTATGGGGGACGCACAGGGGTTTTTGGTGGCAGGTACACACGAACACGAGCACCGATACGTGCCAACGGGACGATAGGCGAAGGAAGGAAGGGCGGAAGGAAAGAAAGAAGGAGAGGAGAGGAGAGGAAAAAAGGACGAACGTGCAGAGCACACGTGTGGCCCATTCGTTTCGAACGTCCCCCTCTGCCGACAGGGCCAGCAGCAGGGACGAGAGGGAAAAAAAGGAAACGGTGGAGGGTAGTCACGCTTTAGGGGCATTTTTCAGGAACCGTTTGTCGGCCACCGTGTCCTGGTACTCGTCCCTCCGTCTCTTCGCTTCGCCTTCCCTTCTTTATCCGTTTCTCGATGGCTGCGTGGACGCCGCGTGTCACTGATCGATTTCTTCGATTCTTCTTCGAGCCTCGTTCGGATTAGTCGAATTATCTCACTCGAAGAAGTGTTCGGACGATCGATATTATCGCTAATATTGTTTTCAATGTTCAGGATTTTCGATATTGTATTGAGTATATACTCGGGGTGTGTCATTCGATCCAAGCGAATATCTCTCAAGTTATATACGTTATTGGAAAAAGTTTCGAACAAAGCTCGCTCTGCTTCAGGAAGGACATGTTGCGACGATCACAAATCTTACGTAGATGCACGTGCATTCGAGACTTATAAAAGACGAGGTAACCTTCGTCTTTTATAAATGGTTCCATACACTTTTTATGCACCATACGATGTATTTTTTGATTCTATACTAAAAGACGTTAAATCACGCAGGTCGAAAAATGAATAGTTTCGAAGATATTTTATCATTGATCTTGTAAAGCTTACCATATGAAACAGCAGTAGAGATAACGCGATGCTTTCGCTTTCGCGTTTTCCTTGTCTTTCATACACTGTGATCGATGATAGACAAATTTGATGGTCATCGTAAAGCGTCTTCCATGAAGCTTAGCAAGTTTTATCTAAAATGCCTTTTCGAATAATGTATAGTTTAGGAGACATTTGCGTAAATCAATTAAAATGAGACGCTCTGTATATTGATAGTGAGATCGATAGAGGATATTTTACGCACGATAATGTCAAGAAACCCGAATATTCATAGTAATTATTAAATTTAACTAAGCGACCAGAGATCTTTCTTGAGATCTTTTTACCAGTGCTAAAGCTTTTATTTACTTATTCCTTCGAATACTTTCTTTTACGTTTACTCTCGTTTATCAAGTCATTTGACTTCAAATCGCTTCTATTGCACGAAGTAATTTGAAATGGTTCTTTAATGTGATTTAGCTTGAAATCTTTTTTTAATTTGAAGCGAGGCGTAATTATTCATCGATCTAAAATAAACATGCTAGATAACGTTACTTCCAATATTTTACTTCCTACTGTTGATTCCTTAAACCAAGTCGTTTTCTCCCGAACTTTTATATCTTCCTTATTTCTTTGTTCTTATCTCCTACAGTCAAGAGTCCCACATGTACTTACCAAGACGTCCCTATCATAGTAACTGATTTCCTTACCCAAATTGACTTACTTGTTCCTCTTTTAATAGCGTTTTTCGCGCTTTAGCATTTCGTTATCAATAAATGATAATAGATATACCTATATTATTATTAATTACATCATAAAGATAATTATCTATAAGGCATGTTCAATGACATAATTGAACACCAAAAGTTTCTAAGGTGTTCATATTGAGTCGTGAGACATTCAAACTTAATTAGAATGGCTTAAAATGGACGTCGTATAACATTTGCGAAATTACTTGAAGCTTATATGTATGAAGCTTCGCTTGAATACACGTATGTCTAGTCACTAGACTTCAAACGACTAAGTCAAATAACATAAACCTGTATAAACGGAAACTTAAAGTCAAATTACTTCAGGAAAATTGTCTAAATTGCACGCGTTATTATCACCTTCCGCTCATTTCCACATTACATACAGGCAGATAGTTTCTTTACGACCAGAGATTTTCTGCCCTTTATTTCGAACGATAGATTTGTCAACCGGCCACCCGAACTACACGGCCTACTCGAAAGCACCGATACAATTACGTGAGCCATCGGACGTGCATCCCGAGCACGGAGCAGATCGACACGGAACCATTCGCCACTTCACCATTGTTGAGGTTATTAGGTGTATGTGATGTTAATACAAAGAAATGCGTGGGTAAAGTGTAAGGTAGAAAATATATTTTAAATACTCCGAACTGTAAATACAAGTCGCAATACTACTGAGCTGGTCCAGATCCGCACGCTGGCAGTGTTATCCTATGACTGAAAACCCTGAAGCCATCGTCGCCTGTCTACAATTTATGGTTTGCCTTCGACCCTATCTTTTGTTTATTGTCGATGGCTTTAGTACTTGACAAAACTAAAAGAAGTGGTGATCACTTCAACAGCCATGTCCGGCGCCGTCCAGAGATTTCGCGGTCATACGCCAGCTATTTATTATGATCCTGATCCTTCCAGATATAATTTATTGGATATCAATGGGAGCCGGCGAGCGACGTTACTTCGTCGATGATCCGTGGCCGAGAGACAGCCTCCTTAATCATCGACCGTAGAAAAAGCTTCTATTTACCGTAGCCATGGGTTATCATAAGCCGTGAGACTGGAGGGTGTGAGATGCGGAACGAGGGATGGTAAGCCAATATCATTCCCCGGGGAAATATTTCGTAGTTGGTAGAACGGCGCGCTTAAACGTGTTTACATGCAAGGCGAGTATCTTTTCCCCTCTTTTTCTTTTTCTTCGTCTTCTGTATTTTTTATCGTGTGCTTCGTTTTTCCTCACTTCCTTTTTTTCTCAAGTTGGTCCTTTATGGTTTCTTTTTACGGCCACGCAATTTTTCTCCGGCAAAATTTCCCTTCGCGACAAGATATGTATATATATATATATATATATATATATATTTATTTATTTATACATACATACATATAATATATGTCTATATATAAATGAAGGAACTAGCGAGAGGAGAAGCTGTTTTGCCTTTCCGACTAAAGCCAAGATATTTATCGAATCAAACTTCTCTTGGTGGATTTTTACGGCAGCTCGCGAGGGAAATTGATTCCCCGCGTGTGTTTACGACGTTGTCGATGCGGGGGAAAAGATTTCTTATTTCCGTCGGATGAGATACGTTTCTCCTCTCTTCTCCGTCGACAACTCTTCCGCATCTTTAGATAGACTGGTATATCGGCCTTTGAACATCCGGATTGATGCATAACGGGTGTAGAGACGTTATTAGGAGGAATTTTGTGAGATTAATGGGGCGCGTTGGAGAAAATGAAATTTTGTAAATATATTGTGCCGTAGGAAATTATACTTTGTACATTTTTTAGATTTAAGTATAATTCGCCGACTGACGCATAAAGTAGGAGCAAGCAGTGAAATAGAGAGATAGATATCGAAAAGATGTGTTCGCCCTCCTCGTAAAAGGAGAAATCGATCAAGTCTCGTATGTACGATTTTGATTGTTACTTATATTTATTTTACAATTTTATTCGATTGGTTAATAAAATTCGACTATTTCAATTTGCTAATAATTTCTCATTTGGTAATTTCACGTGTTTCACTCCTTGCATTTAAAATTTCTATTTTTTATTTTATGGTAGCTTTATTCATGAGCGTAATTAAAATATCTTTCTTCTTCCGCAGAGTCTAAACATGTAAGTTTCAAGTAAAAGCAGAATTCCCATTAAAGAAAAGCATTTTCTCATTTATGATAAACGATCTCGGTTAAATGTTTATTACGTTATGTTAAGCTGTGTCTGAACACGTAAGACTTTAAATCTTGGTCTCTGTATATATTTTTGTTTAAATCTCCTTTTAATCCAGTTTGCTTCATTCTCAAACGACGTCTTATTTAAATACTCTATCCAACTTCTCTTAGCCTGCCCCCTCTCCTCTTTAACTTCCCTTCTTAATTGACATTTAATTAGCTAATTAGTTAATTTTAATAATAAGTTTAATAGCAGTTAAATGGTAATTAATTACTTTGAAGCTAATGTGACTGGAGGAAGGAATTCTCTTTGCTTCAATTTATTTCATTCGACTCTCGTCACGGATACTTTTTATCTTCAACGGTAGAAAGGTTTAATTAATTGTTCTGTTCTTATCGGCTTTCTCGATTTTTGAACATATTAAATAACGAAATTGACAAAACATTTGCCGCTTGACTTCCTTTCTCATACGCCACACTAATGTCACGATTCCCCAAACGTTCGATTACTTTAACCCTTCGTGATATCAAACACTTTGCAAGCGTATAAAAAGTGAATATAAACTTTGGCTGCTGCTACGTTCCACTACAAATATTATGCGTTGGATTAATTCGAAGTCGAGGGTGCATGTTCAAGTGTATTCATCAGTTGGAACGCGTGTTCGTTGTTTGAATATTAACGCATCAAGAGTTGAGGATTTGAATCGATGTGATTTGCTTTTTAAATATTTATAGAATAAAAATATGTACCGATCGTCGTATGTTATTTATAATTCTTTCGTATTACGCGCATATACTGTGTAGGTAAGCAATCTGAGTTTGTCAGTCGCCTTTGAAACAGAAATATCTGGAACAATAACTAAAGATTCATTCTTTTAAGATTTATTAATTGTGCAGGCGTGAAAGGGACACTCGCAGAATGAATATATTTTGGCTTTAAACTTTCAAAGAGGTGACTATTTTTTTTTTTATAGAAATATAACAACATTAAAGTGTAACATTAAAGAGATCCTAAAGCTTGCATGCGTTGAAAGAATAGGAAACGTTCCCTTTTTTTTAATCGAAACTGTTACAGATAAATAATTTATTTTAGTCTCTAAGGTTCCTATTGTACGTTAGAGCTATAATTAGAGCTAAATGCCTATCAAGGTGAGGCTGATAAAGATGAAAGTATAATGTGCAAATAAATTTGTCTCCTTTCTATTGGAAATCTTTACTCGTGGCATCTATCGTTTAACCACGAAGAAACATAATAATACGTCTATGACCGTTAATGTGTCAATAATCAAGCTGTCTGTTGTATTGATCTTTATATAATAACCAAGCTGTCTGTTGTATCGATCTCTATGTGCCTAACCATTATATTATTCTCGTCTTTTTATCGCTCAGCCCACAAAAGTACCTAAATTATTAAATACATTCGATCGACGATAAAAATTCGTTCCTGGAAGATTCGTTGCATAATTTACTTCTACACGTTCATACTTAATTCGTTCCGCGCATTCATAGTCGATTAATAAAAACGTTCCACATCAATGCGCCATTGATGCAGGTTCGAAAGAATTCGCTGCTCTATGATAGAAATGAAATTTCCATACGTTGCGTAGCCCGATTTACTGAAAAGATGAAATTGCCTTTCGCTAGAGTAATTGCATTATATTTCGTTCTATTTGGTCTATATCCAAGCACAATTTCGAGCTGAGTAACGAGCTGAGAGGGTTTTCAAACGAATTATTCGATCAGTGAATCGTGTCGTACTTAAAAGGGCATCAGTTTTGCTTGTTGGCACGATGTAAATCAATAAGATGTTTTAAACGGATTGAAATTTCTATCTATTTCAGTTTTATTTTTCGATTCTGCTTTTCTCTGTTAATTCCTCTCAGTACTTTTCTTTGGAAATAATAGCAAGCTAAAAACAAACAAGAACGTTCGTTGATGAAAAGGTTAGAATTGGATTAAAAAGAGAAATTTATTTTCATCGCGATATTATTTATTGCTTTATATTAGATTCTGTTCTTTGCTTTGAATTTTTTGTTTGTTGGATACGACAGATTCGAGGAAAAAGGGCTAAAGATTTTCACACTTCACGAGTGTTTCTCTATCCTGGAAATTTGGACGTACGCAATCGAACGACACGCGATTTCACGCCGATTCGAACAGACTTACGCGATTACGATTACGACTGACCTGATAAGCCTCCCCCTTGCAGCTGTTACAATCGATTGTACATCGTAGCCGATTGTTTATGCCAATGTCCGTTACGTTAGTACTCCGATTATCAAGATCTGTTCTTGGCTTATGTTACAGTTTAGTTAGTGTCTCTGATCTTTCGTTTATCTCATTAATAAAAGGGGGTTTATATCAATAAAAATCATTCTTATTAAATTTTTGTCTGTTTCTAGGAAAACGAAACTGTACCATTTAAAATTTTTATCGAATAGATTTCAGTTTTTTTTAGATAAAACACTCATCGTGTAACGTGATTCAGTGAAATAGATCTGAATGATACGGTGCAGTGCATTATACGTGTATATAATATGATTCTACAAATTACGTGTGCATATTAGAAATGAATTGTAGTCAATTAAATCACGAAGCTATGGATTTTATGATTAAGATTGCATCTGGAGCAAAACATTTCCAAACCAAATTGTCTCGTGTCAAATATTTCAAAATATCACTGTTCTTTTCTGTATTGTCGTTACTAGACTAAATCTGTCTCCAATACGTGAATAACTGTATTAAGAAAGCGATGATTATGACATTCTGATAAATTAAAACGAAATAAGTTTTATTTCTTTAGTAGTATTCATAAAAATTTGAATTTTCATGGATATTTGTATACAATCATCAGGTTGTGTTACATTTCCTCCGTCGCTAGACCATGGATTTTTATACATTTATAGGAATTCAAAAGTTGCAAAAATGTACAAAATGCGCATAATACGCAAAAATATAAAAAATATTTAAAGTGAACTATCTGTTTTAATTTAAGATTTAATGGTTGAAATAAATGTTTATGCATTCAGGTACCACAGTTATTTAGTTAGGTTAATAAAAATATGATATTGCGTACAAATTCACAGTATGCTCGTCGTAATCACCAAGTTAATTTTGCTCGCACACCTCCACATTCTCTCGCCAAATTTCATTAAAATCGAAATTTTTCGAATGATCGGGTCGCCTCGTTGGTGGCCATCATTAAGGATATAGGTGACACCGAAATATAGCCTGATCCTCGAAAAGCATCTCGCGCCAGGAAGTTGCAATAACGTGCGATTACCGCATCGCGCGCGACTTGGCCGAGAAAGTGCCGAGGAAAACGTGCGCCACTGAAAACGACGCTCTTCAGAAACTTTTCGTTGGTGTCCTCAGTAGCACTATAGTATAGAGTAACTGTTGGCACGTTGAAGCTTTTCTCGCGTTTAGAGAAACAACGGCCATGGAGTTGGTAGCACGTGTGCTTTTATTGTCTCTGTCGTGCTTGGCGTTTGGAGGCTGAAGAGAAAAGTGGCGAAAATCTGATAGATAGTAGTTTTGGACAGATTTCAGAGAATACAACCTGAAGATTAAGATGTTTCGCTTCAATCTATGTGAGTGCGATCATTGTTTGATAATTGATCGACTTGATAGATTTTGATTTTCCCATGTCACTGAATTATTTTTTCCCCATTGTAATATAATTACAATATTATCGCGATAGGTATTATAGTCTATTTGTAGCACAATGGAACCTTTAGTATCCGTATTAACATAGACACATAATTGTTCGGACGAGTGAATTTTCAGATGATAGGAATCGATATTTCAGAAACAATAATACAAGAACAATTACATACGATATAATGTAATGTTTTTATTCAATTAAATTAAATTCATAATAAATTTGTAATAAATTTATTTGTTTAAATGTTCTATTCTTTAAATTATTTCTAAATCTCACATCTTTTTTACTGTTAGATCAATTTTTGTTAATACATTGAAATAGATCCAATCATATTCCGTTTCTGTCTGAAACTATCTAATTGTAAGTCATCTTTCTAATGCTGTCAACAGTTTAAAATAAGAAGGCTTCTTATCGTAAATTTCACAGTAATCTTCTTTTATTCAGCACGATGGCTTAAAATATTGATAACAATATTTCAAAATATATATAAATATATTGAAAATATTTCAAAATTTTGAAATATTTTCCTATGATATACATCTATATATACAGGTATACTTTTATTGCTGATTTATTAATACTACCACGTAACAGAGCATAGGCAAGTCTGTTCTACTTTTTGAAACACCTGAATAATTTTCTATTAAATGAAAATTATTCTTTCTGTTTCATGATGTCGTTACTTATAGATCCTCTAACGTTGTAGATTTCTGCAATTTTTGCAGCGTTTCCACATTTTCTACCACCTTTTGTAGTATCCTTCCTTTCCTTTCAACGTTCGGAACAACATATTTCCTCTTTGATGTCATGATACATACGATACTAACGTGTACAATATTAGCTTCGTACCAAAGTAACAGGAAAGTAACATGAAATTATAGAATGGACATATAACAGTAAAGGACACAAGCAAAAAATATTGTTCCGTTTATATATAATAGAACGTTTGGATAGTTCGAAATGTTCGGATAGTAGAACATCCGGATAATAGATGTTCGGATACGTGAGATTCGACTGTATCGTATTTTCAACAACGAACGTCTCTTCCTTCTCGATATCTCTACAAAAATAAGATACTCGCAAAAAAAAAAAAGAAAAAAAAAAGAAGACAGTACCGAGGCATCGAACGAAGTTTTACTTCGCGATAATACTTTCGAAGTAAAACAAAATGATGTATATAACATTAATAATTTGTTAACATGAAACAAAGATTTTCTATGATAAGTCTGATTTTTAGACTCCGACTCTTAGATTTTTAGACAGATTTATAGACACCTCATATAGAACCAGACTTGAACAATTACATTCTCCGATAAAATACTTCTCTCATTTGTATCAGAAGAACGGACGAATTCTGCGAATCTGGTCTGGCGCGTTTCTCTGTATCGTTTACTCTCTTTCCTTTTATCTTTTTTCTACCCTTGTATCGCGTGGCCCGTCCGTGTTTCAAGAGACAAGGAAAGGTCGCCTTGATTTTTTTAAGTGACGCTGCGTCCCTGGTCCCCGCCTGGGTTGAATTGTAGTCTAGCTCGAGAGGTAAATAACTTGGCTGGGCAGGAAATCGTGGGTGGAGCAGGCGGGCAAGGGTAAAAGAAAAATGGATCGAAAGAGTAGACTACGTTTTCCATGGGTATATACCTTTGTTTCGGGGAAAAACGAGTTTGAAGTCCAATCGATCACGCCCGCATTTAATCCCGAATTACTTCTTCCGTATCCGTTGTTCCACGTGCTTCGAGGCGCGATCGAACGATATCGGAGGGAATGAAAGCGAAAAACTGTGCCTGTAAAAGCCACCGGCTCGCTGTTAATTTCCATAGACCGTGTACCTTTTGCTTCCGGTGGATCCGAGTAGTATGAAATATATATACATAAATAAAATAAAATTAACTAAACGCTCGGTAGGACTGACAATTAAAGGTTAATTAAGCCGTGGTTTTGTAGATTTCATTGTGAATCTCCGTTATGTTATTTAACGAGATGTGTCCATTCCCCAGGGAAATATCGAGATAATTTATAATAACCGTGATTTGAATTTATGACGGCGAAGATTTTACACCGAGGAGGATATTCCTTTTTATTATGTTCGGTAAGAATAGCTAGCTATTAATTAAATGTATTAATTATACGTATATTGGTGATTACGACGGTAGACTAATTGTGAGTTATAGTTCTTCTCTAGAAAGAAATAGTAGAAATTAATTCGATGTCATAGAAAGTGCATTTAAAAATATTTTCGCATTGTTATAATTTAATTATAATATAATTTAACGTTATACGCTATACGTAAGATTAATATGAGTATTGTAATCAAATAATTTTTTTGAATTACTTGATATAACGCGTCCGATTAGATATAAACGATGATGAAGCGAAATGTAAACGAAAATATCATATTTGACGAAGATTATTAAATAACATTAATTATTGACGGTATTGCGTTCGTGAGGGACGAGGAACACAGGAAAATTAAAAGTATAATATAAGTTTGCACTATCATTGGTAGAAACAGTCGGGGATGGTTGTTGTGGATGATTTATGGGGATACCATATGATCGATCTAATGTCAGTTTTATCGACAACGTAGCGAAGGAAATAATAAGACGTAGAAAGGAAGAAAAGTTTTGATTCCTTTCCCACGGATTAGTGCAATACATTAAAACACTCAGTGATATGATATAAAGACTTGATGGAAACCCAACAGGATATTTGTTATATATGTTTTTCAATAACGTGGAAATGATTGTTGTGCTATCTTCTGGATACAAAAGGTACAACTACAAAATGGTTTCAACCATATAAAATATAAAAGAACGTCGAGACGCGGCACAAGAGGAAACGACTCAACGACTACTGCTCAACAACTATCCTAATATCCGCACATCTTATCTTTTCCTATTTTACCATCTCTTTCACCTATTTCGGGCAAACTATGAAAACGTTTCCAGCATATATTCGCATACAGTCACTCAAAATCTTGAGCGACGACGCATTTTCTTCGACACTCTACATTCTTTCGGACATCTATTGCACTGAAAAACGCATTTACTCGCAACCAAATAATTTTGCCAAATTTTATAACATTGTACCATTCACATATTATTGTATATTATTACGGTTGCTGTAATCTCGTAATTACGTTATAACTTTTAATGCCGTGTAAACCCACAATACGATGAAACGGATCATAAAGCTTACATGCATAGCTCACCGTTGCATGCGCCAAGAACTCGTCATTCTCGTTTCAAGTTGATGCCCCAAGATTATATCGCGTATCGATTGAAGTAAGAGAAACATTTTATCAGACAAGAAGTCTTTACATAACGTCACATATGAAGTAGATAAAAACGCGGCGGCAAACCGATCCGTTGGGAAAAGCCGCTCTTCAATGACGGCAAACATACTCGATGGTAAAAGGTGAGGAGTTTTGCGACTTCCTTTGCACCGATGGAACCAGAAAGAACGTGGTATAGAAAGACAAAGGGGCAGATCTTTAACCAAAGGAAAAAAAGATTCGCATCGTGGCCGACGAAAATTTATGGCAGTTAATATAATAATCCCAGGCGAGTTTCGTACGGGGATCTCAACTTACGAAGAGACTCGTGAATATAGAAAATTTCTTCCTGCCCGACTTATCCCCGGCCGAGCGGAATAATCTTCTTAGCTGATATCGTTTCGCATTTTTGCCGGGGAAGGCGAAAGGGTGGTTACGTAGCAGCGACAACAAACGAACTTGAACAAAAATGGAACAATACCAGCAGGAAGAGGACTAGGAAAGAGAAGAAGAAACCACTGTCCTCCGAGAAACAAGCAGTGAAAAAACGGGGGACAAGAGGGAAAAGAGAAGAAAGAACGAGTAACAAATGCAAGAAAAAATAGAGCAGAACGAGAACCAGGAAGAAAGGGAGGAAACTTGGCCGTTGGGAGCAGAATGTGCTCGTATTGTGTGTATGCACAGATGCATATTATCGCTGGCCCCGATAGCCCGTGTGTTCGATCGGAACGAAAATATGTATGCACGTGTATATATTTCCTAGGCGAAGCGCGTCGAGGAGCCCCGGTTGTTCCTGACCCTATAAAGCCTCGATACGCGTGCACTAGGTGACCAACGATGCGCTTGGATCGATTTTTCCATATTTCCGCGTGTATCGATAACACGCTGGCTCTTGGTCTGGCTAACACTCGCAACCTCCGGATCCTCCGAAGCGTTCCAGCTGCCTCTCATATTCCGCCTCTAAGTGGATTATCATCGTTGGGGATTTTGAGCGTCGGTCTTTGACGTAACGAGAACGATGGTGCCGCGAGTTCGAAGGCAAAGCGCGCATGTCGATGTTCAAGGCAGCCAATGGACTGGTTGAAATATTAAACGGGAGCAAAGACCCTGTTCTCGTGCACCACGTAGCCGTGGTTCAATTTCTGCGCTGGAGGCGGTCGAACGCGACGACGACCAGAGCGAGAGCGGAAGAAGACAGAGGACGGGTGAGGGGGCTGAATGAAAATAGACGACGACACTGGGAGAACTAGGGGGTGGCAAAGGAGAACCCAGTGACAGGAGGGATAGGGGACGAGGGTTAGGATTTCGATGGCATTGCCAGCGACATCTACATTTCGCGACTAGCTGCAGGGATGCAAAAAGAGGTACCCCTCTCCCACCCCACGGCAGCGACGCGTGCGCAACCCGTGAAATCTCGGCCCGTATTCGTCATATAACACGAAGAAATTTACCTCGATTCTGTACATCGCGGATGCTGCTGCGTGGCTTTCTTGTATTTTCCACTGCACCCTTGATAAAGACTAGCGTAACGGAGAACTGACAATATGATTAGGCAAGGGAACGCGGGTCTGATTAGTTATTTCCCATAGACACAACGCAATCGTAATAAGCACGCGTATTGGCTGAAAGTATCACACGTATAAATAGAACTATATAGGAATCCGTGGTGATGATAAAGCGACAGAGAGCGGGATAATAGAAAGCCGAGGAGATGATTAAGCAAAGTAATACGGATCTGATCGGTTAATTCTGGTAGATTCGATAAAATCGTAAAGATACAATCGGGGACAGAAATAAGAGTGCAGATAGCGGAAGTAGGTATCGATGAAATTTAATCGAACTAGTAGTAGCGTTATTTATAAGTACAATATTTCTTTCTAATAAATAATTGAACTTAATATATGTGCCGATGATTACGAAAATAGTACAAGTCATATTTAAAGGTTTGGTGTTTAGCGACGCAACGATCAAGTCGAATCAACCGTTCAATTCAATACTGCCTTGCAAAGACGGTTTCAGACTATTGTATCATAAATAGACGTAACGCAAAGTAAATGATAAAATCTTTTTTACATTTAAATATGGCATTAAGCAAGCTATATTTAACGAAGCTTCATTAATATACCTATTTTTACTATCTGCTCACTTACTTTTGTCCTCGATTCTAAGCACGCCTATTGGCCGAAAGTATCACAGATACAAATAGAGGCATACTTAACCCACTTATTTATAAAATCAATTAACTCTACGAAGTAAAATTTAATAAACTAGATTCTATCAAACTAAACTAAACTAAACTAAATTAAAATTACTAAAATTTCAAAAGTGGCGTTGATCATCTTGACCTGCGAACGTCTTACATAGCAACACGCGACGATGAGCAATATAAAGCAGTACTTTTTTCTGCCCTTGTCCCATTCCGCCAACCGTTTTTTCAACTCTGCACAGCACTTAGGACAAAGGAACCTGTATTTGTATACACGATTAAGAAGATTCGACAAAGTGTCAGGAACGAGAGACAGTAGATATTAGAAAAGGAGAATTAGTAATATTGTGTAGTAGCTATGTTTCGAAGGTAACTGCCTTGAAGGGTAGTATAGATGAAGAGATGACGAAGCAGCGGGAACGAGGCTGAAGTATACGATGGACGTTTTAAGGGGCTTGTTTTGGGGATGATTATGCGATATTGAGGAAGTTTAGTGAAGTAGAAGGGGATGTTGTTTAACCGGTATAATAGGGTCGAGTTGCAGTGTTGGTTTTATTAATGTAGGAAAGCGTGTTGTTAAAAGTAACCAGGGGATTATTATTGCCTTGGGGTTGAAGGGAATACGAGTAAGTAATAATAATATCAATCTGACCGGTAATTTAGTACATGAAAATTACGATACTGGTTTGTTATCCATAAATTGAGAGATTTTAAAATGAACGGTGACAGTAAAAGTACAAGTAAATTTATGCTGATCGGTAAAAATATATTGCCGATCCGACAGAAGGATAATACATTTGCAAAATAAATTATTTTCCAGCAGACAAAGGAAATTATTTTTATTTAATTAAATTTATAATTAATTGATGAAAAGATTATTTGATGATATTGGAAATAAAGTAAATGTTAGTATAGTTTAGTTATGAAAAATAAAATCAATATTTTGGAAAAATGTTATACATCGATATACGATTGTACGAACGAGTCTCAGCATTATGCATGCACAGTTATTAATGGATCTTGGAGTTGGAATGACATTTTAATTTTCGAGTACACCATTGTTTTAGAAATTAATCACATTAGTTTCTTTGCATTTGGAAATGTTTAAGAGAACGCTTTAACAATGCATGCGATGCAATTAGAAATTAACTGGGTGCACCCGAGCGTCTAGGATATTCAATAATACGATATATCAACACACGTGATTGGCAATTGCGGTTGCTTCAAACACCTGTGTAAGATAGACCGACCACGATATACGTGGATTAATACGTTGCGAGGATAGATACGTGGAAAATTACTTGGAACATTCTCGAGCATCAAGAAACCGCTAAATGTATTCGATGTCGTTAAGAACAGAGTTTCGAATATCGCTAAATCGGAATAGGATATTTTCTGAATATCCAGACATCGCTCGATTATTTCAAGAAAAGGCAAGAAAATGTTGATCTTTTAAATATATGATTTCCTTAAAAACCTTGCAAGCCGTCTTTTGAAATATGATAAAAGTAGATTGAAAATGTAGAACGAAGTCTTAGTATATAAAGCTCTATTTCTGAGGAAATTACGAATTTTTAAATCTAACTCTTTTATGGTATTCGGTTTCGGGTTTGACAGGGAGGATTTAAAGGAATTTTAAATCCAATATTCTTTTATTTTCATCTTACCTTCCGCTTTAAAACACGTTTCTACTTTTCTCATATATTACCACTTGATATCCCTGATTTATTATGTTTTATGTTTTTTTTTTACACCTTCTAATAAAGATGGAAAGTAGACGCGCTATTAGATACTGTTGATTTCCATACACTTGTAGGATGTTTGGAAGTACAACATTGCACAGAGATACATGCTATGAAAAAAATGTATAAAACATCAAAAATATAGTGTTTCCTACGATACTTGGTAGGTGAAACGATTTTCTACTTAGGTTCTATCTTCTTAATTATATTTTCAAAAACATGAATTTGCACAAAGATCCGCGACCTATGTACTACGTATAATTCTAAAGACATCAAACACTTTATCGATTGTGTAAAAGAAGGAATATATCTGAATTAATTATCTCCGAATTTCCTTACATAGCGTTTCTTTCGTTTGTAGTGATCGAACGTGACTTTGTCAAGCCGCTCGATTCGAGAACAATACGCAAGGTTTAAGGGGTTAAAGCTTCGGTCAATCATCGATGTTTTTTTTCTGGTCACGTATCGCGACACTCTTTCAAGCGGATTTTATGAAATGCTTTCGTTCGGTCCTGTAAACAAAGCATAACGTGCCAGATAAACGCAAACAAGTATTTCATATTATCCGGGGACACGGTAATTTCGTTAGGAATGATAAATAATAACACGCGATAATACATTTAAACAATAATTTCATCTAAACTGAGTGGATACTATCTCATCTTATTTCTTTCCTCCAACATCTTTTTTCCTTGCCATTTGTGTCGCTGCCAACAAGAATATGTGTTGGCAAGAGTAAATCGAGCTAGCCGTTTTGATCGAATGACACGCCTTTGTGCAGCTATGTAAAAGTCAAAGGAAGCAATTGATATTGTAGCAAAAGAGAGGAATATTTGTCGAACACCGCAGATTGTAGAAGCGTGCAAAAAAGAATAAAGCGAATTGAGTGTTGAAGTTTAGGTAATTCTACGGGAAACTTTTTGACGAATAGTTGTTATTGAAAAATAGATTGGTTAGGACAGGGCTCCTTAAACTATGGATCGCGATCCCGTGAAGGGGTCGCGTAACAGAATTATGGGGCTGTCAAAATTTTTGCGATTGCCACGCACTAGTCAAATGAAAAATGCCGATCATCTGTCATTAAAGGATCCTTTCATCAAGTTATTAATCGTCATACGGATGAAACACCAGCTTTTAAAAAGCTGCTTCAATGGATTTTTGCTTGAAATTGGAACAAAATTTCCAACAATTTCTAAAATGATGTCTATTGTAAAAACGTCTTCACAATTGACAATTGCAAAATCAAAATATCGATCAACTCTGAAAAATGTTCTGTTCAAGAAGATGTTCTGTTCAAATATTCAGCCAAAAAATTTAGTTCTTTATACAAGAACAAATAAGCACATTTGCCTCGTTAATATGTAAATTTAGTTTTATCCTAATAAGTGGCGATAAGTGATACAATTATAAATATAATAAAGAATTGTTTAAAATTAAACTTCTTTGATTTATCATGAATTAATATTTTATTTGTATATTTATTTTATGTATCTTTTTACGTATATAACCAAGTTCGCGTAAAATTTTCCTGAACAAAATAGGATCGCGAATTAAAAAGGTTTAAGAAGGTTTGGGTTAGGATAATCGGCAATTTGAATTTCGCGGATGATCTTGAAAGGTGGTATTTAATGTTTGGTGGAAATGGACGACTTGTTGTAGAAAAGAAAATGATTCAGTGAATTAGCGAATAATGGTGTTCGATGAAACAATATGAATACTATTAATTATTGGTACTAATATTGTTGCTGAAGGAATTAGTACGTCATTAAAAAATTGTAATAAAAATCACGCAAAAATCTGTAATATGTAAGGTGCAAAATATAAATTAAGAAATTAAATAAAATATTACATTTTGCAACTCTTTATCATTAAAATTACTAAAAATCACAATAATTAATATTTATTTTCTTTTTCCAAAAAGTAATAACACGTTGTCTATTTTACTACCGAAGTCGAGACTGATTTTCTTTCTTAACGTTCCATTTTATTTAAATATATAGCAATGTAACATAAAAATTGCATTAGTCAACCATTAATAATTCTCTATGCTGCTCAATATTTTACCCATAAATGGATAAACATCTCTTTTAAAAAATTCCATCTACAAGTGAAACGTATGAAGTTTCCTAAACAATTTTTTTTCGTACTGCAGCACTGAACACTAACTACCTATCTTCTCTGTGTCGTGGGTTATTAATGTTTACGCCAGGATGGTCGAAATTGTCGGCAGAGTAGGAAGAAGAGGAAGGGAGTAAGAGGGATGCGTATTATTTGAATTCAGTTCGACCAGATTATTCGGTTTGATTAATCAACAACGCACAACGACGGTGTGTCTCAAAAGATAGCCGGGCCGAGGAGTTATGCACACAGGGACAGCGATGAGTTATTGCTGTCGCGTTACCGTGGCCTGTTGTCCCATTGTTTCTATTATTACATACGTCAAACGCGCGAATGAATTATGCACGCTGCTGAACGTAGAAGTTGATTCGCGCGGCTAACGATGTTCCGTGTTTGTACATTACTGATCAAAGTTTCGATTGTTCGCGTTTCGTGTTCTCCGTTGAGAAACGAAGGAGTTTTAAGGAATTGACGAAAGGTGGTAGGATGGAGAAGAAGCTGTAGAATATGACGAGATTCGAAACGAAGGAAATCTTTAAATTATGATTTATACTTGTACATTGATGACAAGAGTTTCGATCGTGCGTACTTACTGTTGAAAAACGGGAGAATGTTAAGGAATTGACGAAGAGTAAAAATATGGTCGAAAGAAATTGCCGGAAATTTAAATCATAATTTAAATCAATTATGATTTGTATTTGTATGTTAACGATTAATTTTATTCGCGTCTCGCGAACGAAAATTTCGTTTCAATGAATATTTTTCATTATCAGACTTAACGATGTTTATTCCAAGAGAAATATCTGTAAAGCTACCGTTTTCCAAAGTATTGAGATTTTTAGTATAGTTGAATGCATTTTGAAGTTTTCCGATATTAATATTATAAGATAATTGATATACATATACGTATATTTAAACATTCCTTCATGATGTTTCTTTTGAATCTCATCTTCCACAATTATTTTTCAATTTTCTACTACTTTCCATTGATTCTCTCTTTCACTAATTGGAACTTCTTCTTTTCATCTTTTGAAAATAAAATATCTTAAAAATGTTTTTCAACTATTTTATATATCGCAATCTCTATACACGAAAGATATAAGTCAAGTACATGTAATTTAGATTTGAATATAAACTTAATTTATAGCCTGCAAGTACAAATACAGTTGGTGCTAGTGAAAAATGTAAAAAAGGAAAGAAGGAAAGAAGAAAGAAAGAAATAAAAATCAAAAGAATCAAATTAAATGGAGCACGAGAATTACTCGATTGTTTCCTAACGTGTAGATTGTGGGCTCTATAAAGGAGAGAAAGAATAAGAAAATTGTTCGATTCACTTATCAAATCGATCAGATTCTGTAAATTCTGCTGAAGAAATGATATTGATTGTTCAAAATCGGCACAATGTTTGTTGAATCTACAGTTGTTTTCACCGAAGAAAACGAGAATGATTAGTGTACGTGTGTGTATTGATTCGTGGTTAAATTTAGAATGAAATTAAGGCACGGTTAAATTGGGGACATTTCGACTATGGAAATTAGAAACTATCAGGTATCGTTACGTAAATGAGAGAAAAATTTTTTACAATTGAATATTTTAATGAAATATAAACAATGTTAATTACTTGAATTTTTAATAGTTGATTTTTATAGATGATTATTCAAAAGTCCACAGTTAATTATTGAATAAAGTCCTTATTTTCAATACGTACATAAAATATTTATTTTGTACACTTACCCTATATATTTACATACGTAGGAAATGCCAGAAATAATAAAACTAGAGAAGAAACTTCTTTTAATTTTCATATTCACGACCAATTTTACGCAGTGTTTCATAAATCGAAAACAGAAAGCCTTTCGCACTTCTTCCTTAAATACATGCCAAGAGTTAACAGGGAAAAGGAGAAATGCGAATTTTGCCGAATCTTGAGTTTAACATTTTTTCGTATGCTCCTGTATGTACTCTTTATCACTAGATACGTCGCATTAATTTGCATTAAAATTTTCTGAATTTTGCAGTAGTTATAAGAAATTAGGGTGTACTGCGTACTTTTCATATACGTATGTTTCATACGTGTCATATATTGCTTAAAATTATAAGCGAAAGTTGAAGATGATGCAGAGGACTATGTTTTATTTTTATATAATATCTATGTATATATGTATATTATACATATATACATTTATATGTATATAATATCCATGAAAATATGAAGTTGTGACTATTATATATTGAAAAATGAATTTTTGATTTTCTGAGGAACGCTAGAACTTGACATTTCCCCTTGTGGCTGTGGACTCTTCACATGTACATATATGTATGTATAGTTCTATGTACATTTTATTATAAAATCCGCATTTTATATTTGCAATTTTCAAATCGTAAAAAGTCAAATTTCGATACAATTTGGAATTTTTATTATTCACAATTACAAGTAACGGCAGCATGGTACCGTTAGAAAATTATGACACTTCTAAATACTACTAAAACTAATCGAAAATTATTCTGATCGGAATATTATACCTCGATAGATGCATGATTTATAGTTGTTTCACGATAATTTTCAATGTTCCAGATTCGTGTTAAATGCACATAAAAGAATGTTATACTGTTTATAAAACAAGCACGAAGCTTTAATATGCCCCTCGTGGCGATCAGACGCGGCGAAAGTTTTCAGCGTTGGTACATGCATGAGCATCGCAAACTCATAACGCGTCTGCGCGTAATAAGTCGATGCAATTTGTACGTTCTTTATTGGACGCATTTGTATTTGCTTAATTACATTGTTATGCCGCCGGCTATTACTTCGACGCGGTCGAGTTAATGGGACGATAATACACTTTTCGTAACCTGCTCCGCCGCCATTCAGTCTGCGCCTGAAACATGCATGCACGAATTTCTCTGAACAGAAGTATCTCTTTTGAAACGATAGCAGCTGGATTAATGAATTTTTAGGTAGCTCGAGATAATTTTAATTTTCTCCTTTCTACGAAGCAAGTTAACTAGTTTTCTACAATCTTTTTGGCATGGTATCGCTTTTATTTAATCCTTTCGAGTTGAATTATTTAGCTATTTTAGTTTCAGTACTTTCGATTACGAAATTTTAGTTATCGCTTTTTTTCGCTAGAGTTTATTAATTTTGGTAGAAGTTTCGTATAATGTAACATATCATATTCTTTTTTAAATCTTCCGAAGAAATTACCAATCGGAATAGAAATTTCTCAAAGTACTATTATTGTTTCCTTTCAGACAATTGTTATCCAGGAATCACCTTTTGAAATTCGAAAGATTAAGTAAGGACAGGTAAGCGAGGGTTAAATTCACGCTTTCGTTACGTTTGACAGCGTTCGATTTTTCACAAATAGAATGAAATTGTCATCTCAAGAAGTTGTATCACTCGATAGAATTCTATAACATTATTTTATTAATGCGATGGTTTTTTTGGTAATTTGATTTTGTCTAACAGTGGAGAAGCTTCTCTGCGAAGACTTACAGGGTAGAAATTGAAGTTTCGAGATTTTATTTTCTTTGCTGAAAGTAAATTTAGAATGTGAAGAATAAACAGGAAAAGACTAATGCTGCTTGTCAATATTCCGTGCAACTCAATTATATTCCTTCGAAACATTTTTCCAACTTCCCCCAACTCCTTTAACGTTTACGCTCTACATTGACTACCTTGTTAGCTTTTAGTTTACATCTTGTTATTTCAATTTATTTATAGATTTAACTAATGCAAAGATATTAAGGACAATCCTAAATTCAATAAACTCTTTAACGTTTTCCCTGTTTTTTAAGTTTTACGTTTCTCATTAGTCACTTTGTTAATTCGAATTATATCTCATTGCAGTTCCGTAACAAATCCAATTAATGCAAAATTACTAATTGCTGCCTATATTTTAGTTTCTATATTTTACACCGATCGTTTTATTCATATTTCATTTGCATCTTACTATTCCAGCTTTTCTATAAATTTAATTAACAAGACAAAGCTACGTATATTCTTTCACGTAACTAGAAAAGCGAAACCTAAATGAAGATTCATTACACTCTTTAAATATTATAACAGGTAATTTATTACGGATATTCATTCCATACGCTTTTGCACATTTAAATTTAGATTCCCTATAAATGCATAAGTATCTGCAGCCTAGCTATAACAGAGCCTGAAGAAAAATTTCAATTGATAAAAATTAATAAAACGCAAAACAGAATATTTTTAAGGTATATCACTTATACAATACAGAAATTGAATATCCTCCTCGACATATTTTCTGCTTCTCTTTTTAAAAATAAAATAAAGCCACAATTCACAACAACTCTTGACTTTCGCTTGTGTTGAATCGGAAACAGAAAAACACGAAAAAGAAATTGGAAGATAGAATAAGATATGTACTATCTATAGATACTGTATATCTCAAAAAATGCAACTTTAATACAACTCTAATACATTCTCTTTAAATCTTCAATCACAGTCATAAATAAAAACTCCAGCAAATGTACATGTCTTTAATACATTTTTACCTATACAATTTCTGTCTTATGAAACGCAACTGTAAACGTTAAATCCCGTCTCGTCGTCGTCGCGATCGTCGTTCTCGTAGTTGTCTGGCGTGGACAGAAAAGTTTCCAGACACTTTTAACGCCTGTCGGCGTGATATACATTAAGTTCGCGCGATGTATATCTGAAATCGCGCGAATTTCCGCGAGTTCGTCCTAATTAACAAGATGAAAATCGCATTTCGTCCCTTTTGGTCGCAGTTGGGCTACGGGCAGCTTTTAATCGTTTTAATCTAATTTTGAAGAGCACAGGCCCGTTCGTACGGTTGACGTATTATCGCGCCGTGAGATCTTGCTTTTTCCAACCTTCTACAACCTCTGCACGGTGGCCGACGTTCGTTTCTTGCGACGAATTCCGTTGAACGCGCGCGACCTGCCGAGCTTGAATAGCGAAGTTAAGTTGTCACGCGACCGCTGAATGAACATCATACGTCTTATCTGCGTGATATATTCTGTCTATTAGCGTGCCCATCGTATTGTTAAAAATGTGATAAAAGGATAGCTGATTGCAAGGAGAATCCCATTGTACGATGCTTGAGAAGTTAAATGAAAAAGGAGATTCGCGAGGAACGTCCTAAGAGCTCTTCTGATAGTTGTATTAATTCCTTGAATTAGCTGGTATCTTACAGTAGTTATATAAATAGCGCCTGATAAAGAAAACTTTATAGAATAATAAGGGTAAAGAAGACAAAATAATTTTACAAACTCTTTCGAACGACTTCGGTAGTTATATCTTGTAGTAGTAGTAGTAGTACTAGTAGTAGTAGTAGTAGTAGTAGTAGTAGTAGTAGTAGTAGTAGTAGTAGTAGTAGTAGTAGTAGTAGGAGTAGTAGCTGTTATCTTACAGTAGTAATATATATATAATATATTGAATTCTTGAATTAGCTGCTATCTTACAGTGACCGTATATACATTTGCGGATAGAAGAAAGTTTATAGAATAATAAGTGTAAAGAAAAACAACATAATTTTACAAACTATTTGGAACTTTTAAGAGCGCTTATAATAGTTGTGTTAATTTCTTGAATTATTTGCTATCTTAAAGTAGTTGTATATACAATAGTGTAACAGAAAGAATAGAAGAAGGTTTATAAGATAATAAGCGTAAAAGAAGACATCATAATTTTACAAAATAGATTTATATTTAATAAGAGCATTGGATAGATATATACCACAGAATGAATGATTGTTATCAACATGGTAAACAATTTTTAGTATAAAAGTTACTAAGATTCACAGTGTCTTAATTTTAAACTTTCTTTTATCTGCTATTACATGTATATTGACCTATTTGACGTGAAAATTTTGTCGGGTTTTAGAATCATCGGTTATGTTATGACGATAGCAAATAAAAAATAATTTACTGTATACATCTCGACGATTAAATATGACATAAAGAAGATGAAAAATTCTAGGATGTTCGTTAAAACTTAGAAACGTTCTATGTATTTTAAGAATGACTTATCATAGTTCAGCTAGAAAATTCTTTTTTAAAACACAGCAAAGAATTTCTTTACAAAGCCGATACGGGAACTTTCCTCTAAAGAATTTTGAAAAATTTCTATTTCCTCTAATCCGTTGGGTCTATTTTCAATAATTAGCCGGACTATTTACAATTTCTGTACATTCTGACGTGTGATCAGAAGCTTTTCTCCGTTCGTTCGATTTTGTGTTTCCTCGGGAAGTCTCGTAATACGTTCAACCGTTTAAGGGAAAGACAGATCGTAAAGGAAACTCGTGGGGCAACGAAAGTTCGAGATATAGGTTGAAAGGCGAGTTTGATTCTATTTTTGCGTCGGTCAATTGGTTTCGGGTATGTGGTTGTTAGCGCTTCTCTGGCTACACTTGAAAGTCACAGTGGTGCGATATGTTCTGTAAAGTTCGAAGTTTAGCGAACGTACGAGACGTTTGTAAAACACGTAAAATGGAATTTTATGAGCCAACTGGGTTTAATAATTACTCGCCCGGTCGGAATAAGAGTGGGTACATTTTTTTGAAATTTTACTCGACTTTTCAACACGTTCCGTGCCCAGCGGTAAGTAAGCGTTTTGGCAGAGCTTTTAACTGGAAGAGTAGGAAAATTACGTTGGCAAATTTAATCGGAGGAAAATTCCACTTGTACTGAATTTTTTGACAGTTTCGACTTCACTCCTATCCATTTTATTTGAACAATTTTTGCAAAGAATATCTCTATTTGTTGGGTGGAAGTTTCAGTTCCGCTGACTATCGTATATAACTGATGACCTAGGGAACTTGTGAATCTTTTAATAGCGAATTGTTCGTAAAGCGAAGAAAAGAATAGAATTTGATGTTTCACTGCTGCTTTACTCAAATATGCCATCATTTTACTAAATTATTTTGCTGGTATATAACCTAAAGACACTATATTGCATGTCATATTTAATATCAATCGTTAGCATTGAATAAATTTGTCTTCCTGTTACATCTATACGCATAAGGATGTAAGTACTTTTTTCCCCAAGTATCCTGCTTTTTACTTGCTTAATTAATATTATGCCTTAAACTCGTTTTATATCTACCTTTTGCATATACTTTTTATACCTACTTTTTTATTTTTATATTCTTGTAATGTTATAGTAAATTTCCTTATCATAACATGGTTATGCTTATACCATTATATGGAATCAATAATAGTACTTGTCTGATAGCAAAATATTCCAACGTCAAAAGAGAATATTGAATGTTAATTATAGGAATTAAATGTTAATTAAACGATATGTGTTCTATTCAACCTGCAGCTATACGTTATTAAGTCGATAGGTGATTTCACACGTTCCAGTCACGACGTGAATGAATATCAAACTACTTTGAAGTAATGAAATGGTGAATCTTTCATTTAATTAACAATGTCTACGTACATGAAGAATAGATATCAGGAATCCCATTCTACTTTTTGAATTGTTAATGACTCTTCTAGATAGATTTAAATTTCGTAAGGAAATTATATAAAAAATTTCACATCAAAAGTATTTAAGTAGTCTAAACGATTAATTCATACTCTTTTATGAAGCTGTGAGATTTTCACGATTTTCTAATGGTTACACGCATTCTAGTCTTAAAATATTAATAAGCGTATTACATCCCCATATTACATATCCCGTTCGACTCATATATTTAATATTAACTAGAAAATTCCAATAGCAACTTTCTATTTCGTAAATTAAACAAGAAGAACAGAAGATAAAAAAAGATAAGGAAAAAATGGTATAAAGTTGTGTTACGAATAAAACGCGAAATTTAGATCAAATTTTAATTCTTTTAGATAATATCCGTGAATATTTATAAAATTTTTCAGATTATAAATTGTTTTTTAATAAAACAGATTGTATCGGATTAATAGCAGAAGAAAGAAGTATTTTGAGATTAAGTAAATAGCCGTTAAGATAAACTACATCTCTATAATTATTTGATACGATAAGGAAAGAAACAAAAGACTTCGAATTATTAAGTTATAATATAAAATCATTCGAAACCTAAGAAGCTTTTATCTCGGATATAATTTTAATTGTTTAGCTTTTATATACATAAACGAATATTCCTTAAAATTCAGTAAAGCACAATTCGTCAAAAATATTTCATACGATCTTTTCGCATTTATGTTTCTTTGTGACATACATTTTCCTTTGCACAAACTGGACAAAATGTGTACTAACGCATTAAATATTATTATTTCATATCACAGTGTCTACAAAAAGTATTGGCACTCATCGTTATCTGCCACTGAAGTATTTTTTTTCTCAGCTTCTACATTTAATTTTCACGGTATCAAATTTTTGTATTCATATGAAAGTACTACTGAATTATACGAAATTTAATACACTTGAATCTAATTAATTAGTACATAAATGATATAATAAATACAATAGTGTGCGAATATTTTTCGTAACTATTATATTCGACAAATCAACAAATATTTTGTTTGCAACCAAAACACGATTTGCCTTGTTTCCTGTCTTGTTCTGCAACAGGCGGATTTTTTAACGTCTTACCTCAGGTTTCAACAGTTTGTTGATACAGTTTATTCTGCTGCTCAGAATCTCCAACTCCAGGCGTTCCTTGCAGAGCTGTCGAAATACAGAGAGCTTAAGTCGCGTAACTCTAAAGAGGGGAGAAATTTATTCCAGTGTAGAACAACCTACCATTTTCTTCGTCTTCTCCTGGAACACATCGGTCTGCTGCAACTGGAAATCAGAAAGCAATTTACCATTTACCGTAACCGTATTGTTGCCCGCGCGCCGACCAACACTCCGAAGCTATACGAAGGCAAAACAACGAAATGCACTTTCGGCATGGTGTACCGACTCGAAATAAACTTACGTGCTTATGAATGCAATTGTAGATCGGCCTGATGTCCGCCATGCTTTTCTTCCGCGGAATTTTCTGTAAATTAAACACGATTATATGTAGACTGGGTGTCCCTTTTTAAACGATACACACAACTATCTGTTGAATTATATGTTGTTCTAAAAAGCATCTCAAATAAAGTATACTCGATAAATTTACCATTATTAATTATACAAATAAAGCTTTTGTTTCGAGGGAAGCATCTTATGATCCTCGCAAATCTTATCTATGTGGACGTACTTTCGAAATTTCGATATGTCCTTTGTGTTTTTTTAAATAGAACTATACATTTTTTTGTACACCACTCGATCCATTTTTTAATTCTTTACAAAAAGGTGCAAGGTATTTGGGTGGAAATGGGATTAGTTCAAAAGATATTTTAACTTTAATTTTGTAAAACTTATTGTATAAAAGACAAGGAAAGATAAGGTAAAGCTTTTTTTTGTTTCTCTTTCTCATTTTGATGAAATTAACATTGAAATATCTTTTAAACTACGCATTTTCAGATAAAAGTACCTTGATACTTATTTACAGAGGATTAAAAACTGAATCGAGATAGGTATAAGAAAGTCTATAGTTTCATTTAAGGAAACAGGAGTTATGCTGAGATCTCGAAAAATGCCACTATATAGACAAATCTGGTGTTCATCATAAGACGGCTAACAACATGTTGTTATTCGCCGTACCTTGTCCGCTTCTTTTTGCAATTCCAGGAAGACTTTTTGATTCGAGACGATCGCTTTTGCACCCTGGGATCAATACATGAAAATGAATAACTTGGTGTCTTTAAATATGTAGAATATTATTAGATCTGTTAGAAGACTGGTGTATTTTCATATCATATATAAACCATGCAAAAGTCAAACATCAAATCAATTTCGTCAATACGAAATCATTCGTCGTATAAACATCCTATTTCCAGATTTTTATACTATAATTTGAAAATTCGTAACAGATAAAGTTGTTTATCGTGACATTCATTTGATTGATTGTGATATTTCATTTATCAAATGTCATTCTGTTATCGTCTCTCTGATCTATATAAAGATTATTGCTTTGTCGTGTAACATTACAATATATAACACGATGAGATTTAAAAAGACATTAAAACAACAGAATAATATAAAGCAAAATTTTCAATCTTCGTTTTATAATATAGGGATACGTTTATAATAATGAGATCATTGACGAAATTATTGAACAGAAATTCATCTCTTGAAAGTCTAAGTCGGAATACTGCTTAAAGAAATGAAGAATATTCCCAATCTCAATATGAAAGTGTGCTAAATAAAGTCGAACATGCTCGACGTACTTGCAACTTCGTGCTTGATCAAATTAACCTTTCTCACCGTTCAACGCCGATAAAAACTTTCGATCTTTCCGCTAATCAGAACACCGCAGAGAAAGAATGAGAAAGAAAGAAAGAAAGAAGGAGAGAGGGAGAGAGAGAGAGAGAGAGAGAGAGAGAGAGAGAGAGGAAGAAAAGAGGAAACGATGCAAACGAACACTCGTAATTGCGAGACATCTTGCCGACGATACTACGATACTTTCTCGACTGTTATCGATCCGTCTGCCTTCCGTTCATCCAGACGAATTAACCGGCCACGATTTAAGAGAACAATTGTAATGCAACGAGGCGTTAAATCATGAGCTAACCTGTAAGATACGTTGTCATAAAATACAATCTTAATTCATTTACAGCTTTTGGCTTTTTTCATTTTTAACACTGTTAACCCTACAACAGGGTTAATTTGCCAGATAGTTACAAAATAATTTTGTAAATATATCTTCATGCAGTTAGACTTAAAAGTTTAATAATATAATAAATATAAAAATAAGAAAAGTTAAGATTCATAAATAATATCGTATATATTTACATGTTCATCTTGGATACATTTTTGCGGAACACTTGCTCTTATACATCACGTTACGTTATTAAGGCCACTAACGACTCAGGTTCGTGTATAATTTACACGTGGAGAATGTATAAAATATGTAAATATGTACGTTTTATGTTTTACGTTTGTTGTGTTACGTTTGTAGAAAAAATTCAATAACTTGGAATGGTTGAAAAGTTAAAAGATTAATATGATAAAAAATTTGGAGAAGTCTATAAATAAATAAATATACTTGTATAACTTTATAGTAATTAACACTGACAGTTAACTCACATGACGCCTAGTGTAGCGTCGCCGGTCGTTATAATATTAACATGTCGAGTGCTGCGGAGGTCACCGGTGACTGACATTATACTTGTTAGTGACGTCATGTAGATTAATCTCGGAATTAATTAAAGAGCTTAAGCTAAAGAAACATGTTCGTAAAATTTGTGATACTTTCAAATTTTACCATAAAAATATTATGAGGTGCGACACAAAAAGCACAGAACTGCATTTACATGATGAAGCGTGGCAGGGGAAAGATAAAGGAACGACTATTAAAGATGTCTTGTGTAGCGACAGTGTTGCAAAGATTAGCTCGATCGTTACACTCACAATCTACAAGTGGATGCGTCTTCAATTTGGTGTTTTCCGCTCGGTCGAAAAATGTTGAACAGGAAAAGCGAACAGCAGATAAATATTAAGTATTTTACTAAGCTGGAAAAATTTGAAACGACATCTTTTCAATTATTGATCAAGCCTTACGACAAAGATTGTATATCTCCAGTTCGTGCCTTTGAACCACTTCATTAAATGAACCCAGTTTTTGTCGTTAGAAAGTGTAAGAGCGAAAGCAACGGAAGGGATTTTCAACGGAATTATCTCGAACCGAATTGCCTTGAACGCTGGCACAATTATATGCGATTGTGTGTTAACTCGAAACTACTTCGAAGATGATCCTAGTTAATCTCCTGAATTTGTTTAATACAAATAGTTACAGGCGCAGTCTTGTTTCTTTTGTGTCACACGTCGTATAGTACAATATAACAATGCATTACATTATTATTAATATAACAATCTAATAATGTATTACCATACAACAATGAAACATTATTCTGCTGAAATAAGTGGCAGTATTCCAATGCTGTGGCTGGCAGTCAACGTATTAAATTTTTTGTCCGATTGTCTGGCGAAAAGAACCGTTGTTATAAAAATGAGCAAAAATCCGACTCACCACAAGCGAATAGACAATGACGATGAAGATCATGAGCAAGGTAACGAATGTAACAATCCCGCATTGCGGACCCAAATTAAACATGAGCCTCAGCTTAGTATCCGCCAGTAGATACTGGTATAACTGAAACCAAAAGGAATCATTTTCATCTGGAACGGGGTTATCTCGTATTTTATGTCACTCCACTTTCTTATTCGCCAATGCGACTTTCGACAAAAAAATACTCGCATAACTGTCTACGGACCAGCCATTGAGGACCAGAATTATAGGATCTGTAATATTTGTGGAATCTTGCGACTTCCATGGCGATTTCGAGTTTTGATACCGCGAAGCCGATAATTCTTCGCGATTGTCACGAGCATCACGTGAATTTGGACGGTCTACGCGAGTCGAAAAAACTGACAGTTTCGGCGGATCGTTTGACAGAAAATGGTCGACGCGTTTCCCTTGCCCCACCCTATTGGTCTTTCTCTCTTCCATATATAAGTACGTGTATTTACATGTATGTCTGTTGAATTTCGTACGAGATGTGTGTGTTAGAAACTAATGCACGAGCGGATATAAGGTGAATTATGTAAAAGTACGAAGAAAATATAAAATAGAATTTTGTCATACGATGTTTCGTTTTTTTTTGAGAAAATCGAGTATGATAATGTATCGTGTGTACTTGAACATGGCTAATTTCGTACACTAAACGGGAGTAAATAATTGACAAGAGGTGATTCTACGTGTGAAAATATAGTTGAAAATATAGACTAAAGTTTGTTCATAAGACGCTTTATTTCCAAGAAAATAAATTTCGAAATTTCTCGTAGGCCTGCCAATTCTTAACTAAACACGTTCAAACTCCATTTTTCTTGAAAATGAAGCATTGAACGGAAAAATTGAATTGCACATTTTCGCCTCATTTTCGCACTTATTGAATAACCTCCTATCGTTTGTTTATTGTTACTAATTGTCGGGCCATATCCACTCGGTAGTTTACCAAGTTCAAGTATACTCGACGAATTTCCAAACTGGATTTCCTGTAGAACGGATCATCATATGAGAAAACTCTATTCTATATTTCCTTCTTACCTTTTCTTACCTTCGACAATCATCTCGTGTACATAACTTTCGGACGCACCCTGTATGTATTTATACATCTATGAACAGTGATCGATCGCGAGCAGCGATAGAAGTAAGCATCGACGATACAAATTAATGCAAACAACGTCGCTCACAATAATGATAATTCGGCCACGAGTACATGCCAACAACCGTATACCATCGTAACGACATTATTTTTTTCAGCGATTGGTGGCTTCCATCGGTAAAACGAATGACTCGATAGATTCTATCTGTTCCCTCTGCCATTTTCCACCCGCTTTCAACTTTTAGCCTTCGATATTTGCACGAACAATGGAAACGTGGTAGATTCAACCGCGTGCTCCTTTGCAATAATCGCGAGACGCTTATTTAATTTTTCGTTCGTACTGTTTGCGGTTCGATCGCGGCCTCCGTAAAATGAAGGAGAAGTTAGAAACGATGGTCTCGTTGGTTTTTATCGTTAGCCGGGTCCTAGGGAATTCGCTGGATTTAATAATGAATTTGATCGTATTTGCTCTTTCTTGTAGTTCCTTCTAATGGATTTAAGCGGTTTCAGAATGTTCCGCATGAAAATAGGCAATTCTTTGGACTAGTATCTCGTTTAGTGGAAGACGTAAGAATACTGTGCCGATTTTTCTCCATATCGAATGACATTGAACGGTATTTTGAAGTTTTATTAAATTCATGTCGAAATATGTCGATCTGATCAATGACGTTTGTTAGATATTACTTTTTTTAATGAAGTGTCAGTATCTTTCTCAACAAAAAATGGAAGGCAAAATAAAATCCTTAGTAATTTTTTACATTATAATTACAAAATGTAATATAATAATACAATAATAATAATTTGTCTAATGCCTTTTATATGAATATTTTGCATAACAAGTTTGCTCATGAAGCGTGGAAAATTCTACAAATGAACTTTACAAAATACAGGAAATGTTATAAAATAGTAAAGTTTGTATAACAAGTAACTACTACTTGTCATTTCATGATTCACTAATATATATATATATATATATATATATATATATATTAGTGATATATATATATGCACATACACAATATATAACATAATAATAATATAAAATAATATGCACACACACACACATATAGAGTATATTTATTTCATTATCCGTACATTGTAGTTTTTGGATACAATCAACTGTCTTAAACTTAAATTAATCTTACACCACAAATGTAAGACCTACGATATATAGCCTGTAAAATAGATAGGTACTTTGCGGTAGCTACACTAATATCCTTAGATTGCGAAATGAGTCGTTGAGAAGCAACATTGACTAACTTCATAAATTGAAAAATATAGAAAAGTACTGATATTCTATAAATAATTTCCTAGTTCTTTTTGAAATTTACGGTCATTTATACCACTTTGAAATAAATAAACTTGCGAACGTAAGTGATGAGTGTTTCTTCTACGCTGAATATTAATTGCGTAGCTGGATAACGAAAATGAAAAGTTTACTAAAGGTACAATTAATCAACTTGATTTCTGAGATGCTCAATTATCGTGTAAGGGGACTCTTGTCGAAAAATCGAAATGAAAAAATTGAATGACGATCACGATGGGACGAGCTGTTTGTCTCTTTTTTTCGAATCAGTTTCATCGGAATTGCGCCCGTGGTTATAGAATGTCGTATTAATCTGACGACGCGACGTTGGAAATAGAATTTCATGACTATTTGTTGGCGTCGTCCGGACGTCCGAGTGGTAGAGTCAGGATATCGGGCCGCACCTCGAAATACACCGCATCCGTGTAAAAGACGTCTCTGTAAATTGTGGCGTAAATTGAAAATGTTTCGAAAGGTGGAGGAATGGCGTAGCGCTCGTGCGCGCTTTTCAACCAGAAACATTTCAACGGTACAGTTACCTCCTCGAAATTTCCGCGAGCCGTGCTCGCAGAGCTGCGCCTCGACACTGAATTTCACCTTTTGTCTAGTCCCGTTCCATCTTGTATCTTATCGCAAGATCGAAACACGTTGAATAAAAGGATACACATAGCAAGCAGGAGATAAAACGTAAAAGATCTGTGTTTGTTGTAATAGCGTTAAAAATAGCTTGCACGTACATCTGCTGCACAAACACTGTGAAATTTTATAATTGTCATTGTAGTTTGTAAAGTTTCCTCCTCGGAATTTCCGTAAGCTCTGCTTGCAAAGCTGCGTTCCGACACTGAATTTTGCCTTTTGTTCAGTCCTGTTCTGTTTTCTATCTTATTGCAAGATCGGAATATACCGAATGAAAGGATATAGTAAATAGAGCAAAGGTTCATGTTGGATGTAAAAACTGTAGTAGGAAATTAAATTTAATTTATTGTGAATGTACTGTAGAATGGATGTATGTAAGATGTGTAGGATATTTAACGTTTCATTGGATTTGTCAAAAATATGTATATGTATGCAATTATTTACGCTTGAGGTTATCTATTTAGATTTCTAAAGAAGGTTAGCAAAGTTGTGTCAAATTAGCAATTTCACATTAAATTTTATTGAATTATCTTTTCAAACTAAACAGTTAGTTATTAAATCAAATTGATCTACGAGAGGAGAATTTTTAAGAAGAGGAAGTAAAGGGCAAAGCACGAGAAAGGCGGACGCAAGAGCAACAGAACTAGGAGAACGGCTCGACTATCCGAATAGTGTTATGGTTCTTTTCCTTTTGCATATTTTATGAACCATTGGAATATTATTAAACTTACATCACGTATTATATCAGAAAACGTTGATATATACGGATGGAGAAAATAAATACTTGCTTAAATTAAATTCATTTTAATCCATTTTAATCATGCGGAATTAATCCACGATATTGAACAAAGTCATGAAAATATGATATTGCAGATATACGTTCGAGGTTAACACATGTACCTGAGAAAAGTTTTGACAAATGAACGGTGTTCAATATTTTCGTGACACACGAAACTGTTAGCTCACCGGAAACAGGGTTTCACGGTTGTTCGTGATCGAAATGGCGATGTCGGAAGTCCGGCTCGCCGGTCGAAATTCAAAATTCGATAGGCCATAAATAAAAGACTGTCGAGGTCAGCGTGGGAACATAAAAATCAATAAGATTTGGACATTTTCATTTTCTCATGATCGCCGATCCCGATTTCAATAATTGAGGATTTGTTGGTCTAGATAAAAGTTCGCTACCGGTTTTGAAAAAAATATCTTCCACATAGAAAATTTGTGTGGAAATAGAAGGATCGCGTATTATGGATGTGTAGATCAAAACGTCTGTACGACTGGAAGATAGTTTTATTCTCTCTCTTCATTTTTACTCTACACACAATGTAACACATCGATTATTTAGTATTGACTAATGAAACTTGCATACGAATTACGAAAATACCGAATATTTCGAGAATTCCTGTTTATAAAATTTAAACGCACAAATAAATAAATAAATAAATAAATAAATAAATAAATATATATATATATGATATATTAGATAAAATTTCATGTTTAAATAATACTGATTATTTAAATTATCTCCTTATGTTATTCATATATATGTGTTAAAATGAATCTCTCCAAATCTACATAAATGTTTCATTTAATTTCATGGACTTTATGATCAGAAGCTCCTTTTTGTACTGTAATAAGTGGAACAAGAGCATTTTTAATCCATATAGACACTTCGTTTAATTCTTCATGAAATACACCTACGACTTTATGATCAAAACCTCGATTCTTGTCTTTCTGTGTATTGCAATAAGTGGAATATTGCAGCAGGAGTAATTTAAAGTACGCGAATGTACGAGTCTCTATACGTTGCTTTATTACTGAAGGGAGTTGCAAACATTACTTATGATAACCTCGTAATATATAGCATGCTCCAGCTGTGCAGTGAATAAACCACACGCAATATAGTTCTTTTTTTTCATTTATACTGCGAACACGTCTCATGTGTACTCCTTAATTACGGTTGTTAACTAATTCCTTTAAAAATATGCTGAAGGCACGAAGATTATTGTTAATCGTGGCTTCTGTATAACGAGGATATCTTTTGTTTCTTTCTCGAAACATGGTTATCGTACAGCACGTTCAACGGAAAGCGAAAAAAAAAGAATACATTTTTGACATAATATCTATTTTGCATTACTAATTTCAAAAATTGCAAAAGATTATAATTAATAATGAATATAATTACAGTTAGAGACTCTACAAATAAATTTGTGTAAAAATTTTTTGGAAGAAATAATTTTCTTAGGAAAATTACATAAAAAGAACGATTTCGTTAAGTCATTTTTCGCACAGGTCTATGTCTCAAAATACGGTATAACATAATATAGTTATAGTACGGTATAACATAAAGTCTTTATGTCTCAACTTATTAATGGTTTTGGAGAAATCATTTTTTAATATAATTTTCGTAAAGTGATTTCTTAAAAAAATTTTCGCACAGATTTATAGATGTCAAGACACGGTATAACTTTTATTTTAATTATTTTTTTAATATCTTTTGTCGTTTATGATTTATAAGCACTTACATAAAAGTGGCGGCTCAGATATAATGGTTGATTTCTCCATTAAAGTAAAAAACGGATATGAGAGAATTAGGGCTAATTTCTTAAGTAGGTCTAATGAACACCTGTGCAAAATTTCATGAAAATCGGCGTGTATCAGTCACTTTCTCTCGTTGGTACTCCATCGTCAAGAATTTCCTTAAAATCTTTTTAATTTTCTAACGATGCGAAGCTCACATACGAATTATACTCATACATGCCATTATATATATGACTACTCATTTGCTAACATGCATACACATCCAGGATAAGTTGACATTTTCTATAACATGAAATCATTTATATACGCACATTTCTTACAGCATAACCAGCTATACAACATATTTAAACAAATTTCTATACGCAGATTTTTTTCACCTATCAAAATAACACTTTTACACTTCCAACGGTACCATGACGAAAGAATTAAAATATAACTTCGTTTAACGTAAAACCACAATCCAATGTAACATCCAAATCGCAAATTATAAACATCGACATAACGATTTATGGTCGCTGGAATGTTCGCACTTGCCGAAAGAACTTACATTTGACGAGGAGAAGGATGTTGGGGAGGGGTAAGAGGTATGCGGGCCAATGGTTTTTCGCGACGAGCGGGAAACGAGATTTCGCGGTCGCTCGGCGTCGAGATGGCAATGCCAGAAGCGTCGAGCGTCCGTCAAAATTCAGAATATTCACGTCGCCGTCGTGTAGGGCCCTTCTGGCGCATACCGCGAGCCTCGAGAGCGGCTCGCACAAAAAATATGTGTAATTAAAACTCGACGCTCCGGGGGATCCTCCGCGAACGCTGTGCGCCCGGGAAAAGGGAGAACATCGGATATAGCAGAAAGAGAGAAAACGATAGACGTCCAGACAAGCCGCCACTAGTGCGAAGGTTAGAGCATGGAATAATCAGCGGCTGAAGGATTGGCGACTGTAACGATTTTGGGTTGAGACTGGATACTCTCTGTCGGAAGTAAGTACTCGACGGTTAAGACGGACGTCTGGGATCCGATTTTTTCGGAGTTTCGCCGGTGTTTCGGTATTTCTAGCGAATTTCGAAACAGTTTATACGGCGTCAACAGAGGAGGAAGGGATGAGATAAATAGAAAATGATGAAAGTTTAGAATGCACAGGGTGAGTCGATATGAAATATTATGTAAAATATATCGTTACCTAAGCGATTTTCTCGAATAACGTCTTAGATGAGTTACGTTGAATTTGAAAGAATTTATCGGATGGATGCAATTATTATTTTCTAATATTTTAGATTTTCTGAGATATCAAGATGGTAAGGTAACATTTTCTACAGAAAAACATTAATCTATTTATACGGAAAAGCCATTAATTTAGCAGATATATTAACTTTAATGTGTCAAATTTAACGCATGAGGAACAAGGAAAGACAAGAGACGGCATTCTTGTGTTCACGTTGCCTTTGTTTTTCATACGTTAAATTTGACAAATTGAAGTTAAACTATATGCCGAACTAATGGAAAGGACAGAAATAGGTTAAAACCTTCTTATAGAGAATGCCCAACTGAATCGACTAATATTAGAAAAAATATACGCTGTCGTTTTGAGGACTCAAGATCAGGCTGATATCTCAGAAAATATGAGATATGAAAGAATAACATTGCGTCCACCCGATGAGTCCCTTGAATTGTAACATAATTTATTTAAATCGTTTTTGGATAAAACCAATAGGCAACAAGTTATTTTAGGTAGTACATACTTTTTATTGACATATCCTGTATTTTCGTGGTTCGGATATATATGACGACATCTTGTTCGCATGAGTGTTGATGTAATACTGCAACTTGGTATTCTTTGCCTATTTCCATGTCTATTTGCGTGGGTGAGTGCCGAGTAAAATGAGGAAGAGAATGCGTTCTATCTTTATTCATTTTTTGAAGAGTCTTTGAGAGTTTTTTTAAATTTGAAGATACCGAATGATTGTAAAGGAAGCGAAAGCTTTCTTTGTAAAAAATAGAAGAAATTGACTCCTGTTTCAGAAATTTACCGTATATTTCCAATAGATATTATGGATGTAGATTTTATAAATCCTCATTAGATTTTGGATATTTTCTAGATTCTATAAATTTTATAGGGAAATCTCGTAGAAATCTTGCAGATCTTTTCGCTCTCATCGATAAATCTTGTAAATATCTAGATTTAGTACACACACGTAGATCTTTCAATGTTATCCGTAATGAATATTCAGATTGTAGGATATTCCAACTTTTTCCTGCTATGCATAATCTTTTACTGATCTTGGTGTGACTAAAAACGTAAACTCTCTCTATCCTCTTTATTTAAAAAAACAGTCACATTATATATACCATGTATTAAAAAGGAATCAGATAATAAAACTCTTTTCTTTCTCGTTCAATATTCCACTCCTATTCCGTTTTTAAATATCCATTATCTTACTAATTACAATACAATTTCCTTGTTTTTCCTTCTGTCGTACGAACGTCAATCATACGGAAATACTACTTGCCAACTTTCTTTATATAAAAAATCTTTCCTCGCACCGGGTACAAAAATATCCCAAAAATTTCATCATCCGTTTTGCGAATCGCTGTCGCTATTAAATTACCATGTTAGAACTTCCAACAACAGTAAAACTCGAATTATACCTACAACTACGCCCCGACGCTATAATCCCAGCCCCTTATTCCTATTCCCTAAAACCATTTTCAGAACTAAATCCTTCGTCACTTTCCTTCTCCAACCCGGGCCAATAGTAGCTTGCCTGACGCAAGATGTGCGACAAACGGCTGTGTGCCTGCGAGAAGAAGACGATGCCGGGTTTCATGAATCCGAACGACGAGCGTGTGAAGGCCCTCGAACAAGCATATGCGGAGTTTGCTCAAATCGATAGCTTGTCGCTATTGAAGAAACACTTAACGCAGCAGGTGTTCGATACGCTTAAAATACGCGTAACGAATACCGACTCCACTTTGATGGACGTGATCCAATCGGGTTTAAAGAATCCAGACTCGGGCGTTGGTGTTTACGCGCCTGATCAGAACGCTTATGACGTGTTCGCTGTTTTGTTCGACCCAGTGATCGAGGAGTATCATATTAATTTCACATCGAGTGACGTCCAGCCGGATTTGGATTGGGGAGAACCGGAGCAACTAGGAGATCTGGATCCCGAGAGACAATTCGTGATTTCGACGAGAATCCGTTGCGCCAGGTCGGTCAATGGGTATCCGTTGAATCCTACTATGACCAAATCCCACTACTTGGATTTGGAGGCAAAGGTACGCCAAATTGAAAGGTTTGTTATAATTAGCAGACCGCGGATGTTTATTATATTGCATATTTTTACGAGCGTAATCAAACTTTAATTTAAATAGAGATTTAAGTAGAAATTATGAGGAGCTATAATGTTTAATAGTTATCAGTATAGGAAATATATTGAATAGAGATTCGTTTTACTTGTTACATGACAAGGTGATCAGCTAAATGAGATCATCTAAATATCTATCTTATTTGTGTTTTGTGAATGAACAAATTTTTCAAGATAAAGTTAAACTATTTCGGGAAAGAACTTTTTCTCGACGTTATTTTTTTCACGCGATCTCAATGTTATCGGTATATTTCTAAGTGGAACTCTTTATCTATATTTTCGTATCCACCAATTGACGCGTTTTAAAAAGTATTAAGGTACTTGCGTCTAAGAAGTTTAAAAAATATGTTAACCTTGATTCTGTAACATTTAACGTGCGAAAAAATAAGGTAAAGTAGTACTCCAGCGTTTATGTTTTCCTTGTCTTTCGTGCACTACATTTGATGAAATTAAAATCGGAATATGTTTTAAACCGCATTTTCCGACATAAGTACTTTAATACTTTTGTGTAGAGAATAAAAAATCACATCTGCCAGCGTAAAAAGATACATAGGTTTCTATTTAAAAAAATACCGACGAAATCTCCTAAAAAAGATAAAGTCGAGAAAAATTTTTTCCATGTATCATGGAATTCCTTGAAATAGTTTAACTTTGTCCGGAGAACTTTTTTCAAACAATCGTAAATAAGGCAGATATTTAGGTGGTCTCATTTAGCTGAGACACTCCGTATATTATAACAAATACTTTGGATATTTTATATAATTTTTCGTGGTATGTATATTCTATACATTCTTGTTTGTAATTGCGAATGTTTCTGCAATTTTACATTTTCATGAACACAAGTATAAAAGTAGGATCTAAATAGACATTCGTTTCATTTATTAAATATTATAAAGTTGTACTTTGGATATTTTGTATAACTTTACACGGTATATTCTATGCATTCTCGCATCGTGAAACTACCCATAAATCAAGCCTATTAAAGTACTTAAATTTTGTAATACGAACAGAGATTTGTAATATGAACTTGGTTTTTAATTGTGGAACAGTCGCTGAAAGGAAAATCATTAAGCCTTCGGATTTTCGTTTTCGTGGTAAAAAACAATTTCGAGTTTTTTCGAAAGCGTAAATTCATGGAACAGGAAATAAAGTGTAGACGACTAATGCGCACAATGTTTTTCAGTTTTTGGAAATCGAAAGAGAGACAGGAGTTAAGACGTAACATATAGTTCATACACGGGATTTAAAAAATGTAAAAAATCAACAAAGGATAGTACTGTTAGTAGCATTTTGTTCAAAAACGATATTAATATCGTACTCGAATTTAGTAATAGAATGAAAATTGCACGAATATTGTGCATATTCATTGTACCAAAGAGAATGCCGTAGAATTTCCAACGTTTCAAACAAAAAGTACGGGAAACGAAGGAATGTAGATTCCCATTCAGTTTTATGCGAGCTACACGGCAGACAAATAATATACTTCCTGATACAATGCAGATGAACAACCTGAAGTGTTCAAACGGATATTTCACATATTATTTCGCATGAAGCGGGAAGGTGGGAAAATTGCATGATTAGTTTTAGTGTTTGTAATACCATATTTCCATGGTAAACGATGTAAAGAGGAAAGCAGTTTAGATCGTGGTTTTATTAATTGGATATTAAGATTTTGGATATTAAAATTTTCTAGAATTTTTACATATGGGGGAATAAAACAGACAGAACATGAATTCTGTTTTTAATTTTTGTTACTGTAATTTTATTCCAGCGTTATGTTCGTAACTTAATGTCGATAAAAAAAGTAATGAAATTTGCAACACTTTTATTCGTTTTCGCGTAAAACTGAATTCTCCACTTGTACGCCATAAATATCTATAAGCAAAACCCCTATTTAAACTCATTTTCCTTCCAATTTTGCTTACCAAACGGGGACAAAAAGGGAGCGAAGTAAACCCTTCAGCTAAAATAGTGCACTTCGTACAATTCGTCAACGCGCCAACGAAAAAATCCATCAAAAAGAAAAGAAAAGAAAGAAAGGAAAAAGAAGAAAAAGGGGAGAGGACTGGTGGGAAGAAAGAAGGAAAATAACCCGGAAGAAAGGGTAAAAAACACAGGGAGATAGAGAAACAGAAGAAGAAGGTCTATGTCTTTACGGTTACACGGTTGGTTAACGCGTTAGAAAAGTTAAATCAAGCCGCACAATGTGCACGTAACTAATTGATTTCTGCTACCACAAAAAATTTCCTCGTTTTGTTAAAATGTATCATTGCTTTTTATAATCGTGTTTTACCCGCTTTGTTGTCGACTAGAGACAACTGGACTATATAAATTGCCGTGAAAAAACTACTGCGATCGCCTTTTCCAATCTATTTACGCAGCGTATCTCTTCCGTTATACTTTCGTTTCTCTCAGTTCGTTCCTTCTTTCATCTTCAGGTACAGCAAGCCTTACGCTCGTTAGATGGGGAACTGAAAGGGACTTATTACAGTCTGGCCGCGATGGACAAAGAGATGCAACAACAACTGATAGACGATCACTTTCTGTTCAAGGAGGGTGATCGATTTTTAGAGGCAGCCAACGCCAATAGGTTCTGGCCAAGCGGTGAGTAATGATCGTTCCTCTTTTATACCTCTACGCTAACTTTCCTCAAACTTTAGCAGATCGATCGCCATAGCTTTTAAACCTGTCTGAAATTTATCTTCCGTCACTGCCTTCGTCGAATCTTGTTGTGGCAACTGCATCCTCGAAAAGCGATTCGACGATGCTTCGGCTCCACAGGACGCAGATTAATGAGCCTGATGGAGTCGCAACTTTTAATTTTATTTAAGCACGATCCGCACCAGATGCGCCCTTCAGAGTGTCGGTAATTAGATCGTAAGCTGGAGCAAAGGTGCTTTGTGAGGATATTTGTTTGGGTTTATCAGGTTTTTTTGTCTACTCCACGATACTCCTACAAAAGGTAATCAATTTTCAATCTAACACTTTTCTGATCATTCTTAAGTCACGTGGAAACCTTGGTAACTGGACAATTTTTCTATTCCTTTTTCATTTCGAGGAGGAACTTAAACGAAGGGGGCTTACGATGGATTACATTGTTTGATATTTCGTGCTTTCGACAGTGATCTCATTTATCGAAGATATAGAAGACATTTCAATCGAAAGACGCACAGTTACTTTGGAAAAATTTGTAAACTGTTTCAAAGGATATTCGAATAGCTTTGGAAATGGAGATTCTTAAATTGTAGTGCAGAATGTTTTCAACTCTTAGCAATGGTCAAAATATCGTTCTCGTGTATTTGGTATGTCGTTTCGTGGTGTATAAAATAGTAGGAGGCTCAATGTACTGCGATAAATAGTACATAATATAGAAAGTGTACTAAATAGTAGGGTATACTCATAAAATATCATTTCCTCGAATAAAACTTTAATCGGGCGATTTCTTTGAAATATAGAGGTATTTAATCAAAATAATTTCTACGCTATTTCAATTTTTCCATAACCATCATGAAATGTTAAATTTACGTTATTGACAATATTTGCAACACATTTCCCGTGTTTATAATAAAGAAGGATATTAGACGAATATTTTGATGATTCGTGAAAAACAATAACGATAATAAAAATCTTGTTTGCATTCAATACGCGTGTATTATAGCAAATTTTCTTTCAATGTGGGTAATAATGACGGTCATAATTGACAATAAGAGTAAATGTAATGGGCGATATTAAGCAATCAAACGCCGGGAAAACGAGGTTTCATATGAACCAGGCTAATACAATGTAAGTTGTTTAATAGGAATTGAGGTGAGCGAATTCAGAATAACCTGAAATCGTTCGCGAAGCAATTCTCTTAATCTGTGCTCCCAGTCAGCTTTAAATTTGAAATTACTTCTAAGCATCCCCATTCGCCTTATACATTAACCTTCCATTCGTTGTTCTAAAAATTTTTCTCTGCTTAATTCTAGGTAAACGCAAACTAGACAATGTTCGAGGAAAATGAAAGTATAGTATCATCACTATGCACATTTTATCATTTGTTCTCCCTATGAAAATTCAATTTACTATTTGTTCTTGCTAAATGTATGAAGATAATAAACACTAAAAGTTCATAGCGTTCAAGTAATTTAACAAATAAATGAACGATATAAGTGCCAAAATTAAAAGAGAAATAAATTTCTCATTTTTATTTGAATTTATATTTTTTAATTTTTTAACATTCACTTTGGCATAGTAAGTAATTAATATCGTAATACTAATACTAAATTTAATATTAATATTGAATTACAGTACATAAATACATTAATATAATATACAGCGTATTATAACATTAGCATCAATACTATTATAATAAAGTATTAATATTCTTTGTACTGAATCAGACTAGAAAACGTTGTCAACGATACAGGACAATTATTCCATTTTTTTGAGATTATAATTGTATTCGAGGCAGTAATCGGTTAATTGATTTTCTGTGGGAAAATTCCGATTCGTCTTGTTCGCCGGCTTGAGGATCAGCGCAGTTCGAGTAAAACATTCAATTACAATGCCGCAAGTTCCTTCAGCTCGTTTGAAAACATTAATCCACGATAAGCCGAATGCTTGAAATTGGGCGGTTCAAGTTTAAACGAAGATTAAATCGAAAGTTTCTGGGATTAGAGGGAACCCGTTGGTAGATGGGTTAGCGAAATGGCGGCTTGACAAGTGTCACGACCGGTCCAGCTGTTTGTTGATTTTCATCGCGATTCTCTCTTGCCCGTATAAAAACAGTTCAATGCTTCCAGTGGATTTTCAATCAATCATCCTGAGGACCGTAAAAACGGGCCGTTTCACGGGATAAATTGTAAAAGAGCGGAATCTGATTTAAAACGAAAATATCGTTAAACGGCGAGATTGTTATTTACCGGATTTGATATGAAAACACGTTACGATAAAGATCGTTATTTATATTTTTCGGTCTATTTGTAGTTAGTTCGGAAAAGTATTCGGTTTTGATTAAGTTACGTGGTCCACAGAGGATGATAAAAGGCTCGAGTTATTCAGAATAGAGCGAAAACTGTTGCCTCGAAATGCAGAAACGAAAGTTTTCTGAATATGTAATCCGTATACTTTTGACGTACTAATTTGTGGTACATTCACGATGGAAATTAGTATATTTTCGTAGAAGCCTCGATGTAGATTTTGCACCTGTTACTTTTATTCGATCTCTAATTTGTCGGTATTTTACAGAACAGTGATTTCTGAGCGGTCAAATTAGTCGAGAGTTTTCTCTCCGTTTTGATAGCGAGTATCTCGTTATGTTTTATATATAGTGTTTCCTACATATAAAACGTAATAATATTGGCCATAAAATTTAGAAGCATCTAGTACTATTATATTATTTACCGAAAGAAGTAAAAAGGTTTCAAGTCTTAACAAACGTGGGTCCAAGTAACCGTTTGTTTCGGACCTACAAAATGCTTTTCACTTTGAGTCTTTAAGACAATACTTAAACACGACTTTTTCCAGAAGGTAGTCTCGGTTGTTCAACTTAAATCACTTGGACCTCTACCTGAGAGGGCATTAAAAAATTATAGTATATAGAAATAAGAGAAATGAGTTGCTATCAAGAAATAAATGAAATGCTAGTGATTTTTGAGCATGTGCATGTTTCTATGCGAAAACAATATGGAAGTGTGTGTTGAAATGAACAGGGGTATATTCAAAATATGCGGCAGAGGTAATGTATCACTAACAAAAACATCTCGTAACTCCGAAATGAATGGTTTTCCGACTCGTGTTCATGAAGACATTGTTTGCTTGTTTTAATGAATACTATCCCTAATACATATCGCTAAAGCTTGTCCTTAACATTTTAGGAAATTCTATATATAGTATTCATAGCTTGTGATTTTTCAATATTGTTGTACTGATACGTGGAATAATACGCATAATTGTCATTGTAAATATCTAGCGTACTATCTGTGATATTTAGTACGTACTAGCGAGACTTCCGAATCCAGAGTCCTAAATATCGAATTCACAGTATGGGAATGCTGAATTCACCAACTCCGCAGTGTCCAAGATCTTACACTTCTATCACGATGAACAATTCATTCCCCACTAAAGTGAAATGCAGACGATTTATAATTGGTAGAATCAACAGCGCGATAACGAAAAACTAACACTTTTCGAATATCTAATGGTAGAACCTGTAGAGCACAGTCAGAAGCTTCAAAACTTCGAGTATTTTTCTATATTTCTATAAATGAAATGAAAAATCAACTCATCCTCTCGAGACGAAAAATCTTATTTCTACGATTCTGAGTTTAATTAAAAATCTTAAAAGCTCAACGTTTCCTATGAACATTGTTTTTGTTGCCATTAGCAGATGTGATTTAAAGTTCCAGGAGTTCCATGCAAATTCTAAACCCAGCTGAATCGGTACGAAGTGTACAACTTTCTGTGCACTTCTACCCTAATTCTTCACATAGTTAAAGATTATCGTCGGTCTGAATCGAAATACAAACCGATGGTATTGGCATTCTTGTGGGTCCCTGTAGCTTGCCAGAAAGCCGACGAAGGGTTCTGTGATTAAATGAACTTGTATTAGCGATTTTCATCATGATGGCCTTGGGAAATCTCTTTGCTGCCGAGATTAAACGGCTCAAAAGGGTTAAGGTATATTAAAGAGACCAGGCCATGTACAAGAGACAGTCAGCCGCTATTCGAAGGGAGTTTTCAAAGCTAACCAAAGAGGTTTCCTCCTCTTATCGTGAATACCTCGCCAATGTAACTTATTGTATTTTAGCACGGTCTTTGTCAACACAATTGCTGATTATATTATCATAAACTGTTAACGCGAGGACGTATTGTAGTAGAAAGTCTTTAGCTTTGTCCTTTAGTATTTAACACCGAGGTGTTTCCTACAATACGATGGAGTCTCTAAGTGTGTTTATTCCGAGTAAACGCTAAATCTTGAGAAGAAATAATTTTAGGCGGAAAATCTTCAAATGGTTACAAAAACACCGCTTAACTTGGTAGGGATTTGGTGATCGGAAACGTTTCTTAAGATTTGTAAATACGATTTCTTAAGAAATATTGAATCTAATTCTAAAGTTGTAATATCTCGTTATTTTCGAGAAATATTGATCATGTGATTCAAAATAATTGATATTCCAGCTTCTTTGAATAATTTTTCGTTGTCACCCCTCCTTCTCCCCCAACACATAAATGATAATTTAAACTGTTCATCATCAATCTTTTTGGAAAGAAGAGAAGCATTATAAGTAGATAAATACACATACTAAATATATTTTTTTCGAAAAGTACAATAAGGACATACATGTACGAGGATTTCGTAGTCGCACGGAGATCCGAGGATTACCGCAAGCTAAAAACCGCTGCTCTATACGATTTCTTTTTATTATCGTGCTCGTATAAAGAAGTTTCTTCGGGGATGTAGCCAAATAATTTTTTAATAAAGTAGGTTTTGTTATTCCATATTTAGTATCTCAAATGTATCTTAAAAATTTTTTCTTCTTGTTTCTTTCAAATAATCTCACATACATATACATATTCTATAATATTGAAGGTAACATTATAAATATATTTCAGCATTTTCAATAAATATATGAACCAGGTGAAACCATAAATGAGTAACACCCTAAAAAGAATATTGTAAAGGAATTTTCCACAACGCTGTATATTGGTCGAATAAACAAAACTCTTCTTATTATCGATAGATAATTATATCATTTTATTTTATATTTAATTCGTTATCACATTGTTTATTCTCCAAATAACACGATCGTTCGTTTGAAATCGCGCGTGCAAAATTATCATCACAGAGGCTGTGCTATGTTCAGATGTTCCAAACGAATATAACCGAACATTTCATTTCCGTCTTTCGATTGTCCTCGTGCAGATAATTGTCGCTTTTGTTCCTTTGAACTGCACTAGATAACAGATTGCCTTTGTGACTGACCACCGTTGCTTGTTATTTACGAACGCTCGTTGCCGTTCGATCAAATTATTTTTCTCCCTTTCAGCTCACGTTTCTCGAAGAATCGTATTACGATCGTGTCCATTTTGTTTTCATATATTGATAATACTACGTACCAAGAATATTTTTAGTCCAAGTTTAACGTGGAACTAATAAATAGACGAAACAAATGAATAGAAATATACACATATTTCGAATGATTTGCTCTGTCATAAGATCTCAATCGTAAAATATGAAAGCGTATACAGGATGATTTATTATGAACTTTTGATGTGATTATCTTCCGAGTTACGTTCGTTATACATGTACTCGTCATTCGAAGAACTATTTTCCCTATAATTCAAATTGTAAGATAAGGAAGCATGCATGAGGAGCTCCATTATAATCTTACGACGTGCTTGTCTTTCGAATTATGGTTGTTATATATTCGGTATTAGAAGAACTGTTTCAAGCAAAATTTGGTTTTTGCGCGGACAATATTGTCTAAGCAATGTCTTTGAGATTTTAAGGTGATGATCATTTCTAAATGAAACGAAATTACTTGAAATAAAACCGTTTTCTGGTTTAAATAAAATCACAATTTACTTTTAGAGCTACATGTACTTTATAGTAATTCATTGTACGAAAAATCAAAAGCAAGAGACAAGAATATTCGATAGTACACAGATATATTACACAGGTTTATTACACAATGCACACTATATACAGATTTTTCTACTAAGATTTAACTTCGCGGAGGGGTTCGTCGAGGAATTGCAGGTGTAAATATTACTAAGTTCGTCACTTGTATTACTTTCCTCCACAACCTGCCGATCGTAGCTGAATCACTTTTTGAAGTTGATAATAGTTCTGTATCTGTTATATCGTATCATTGTCTTAAGATTGCGACAGGTTAAACGACTAAGAAAAGAAGCCAACCTTCTCGAAGTGCGAACGATTTGTCGCACATTAAAGCAAGGGTCAATTCTATTTTTATAAAATTCGATGCTCTCCTATTGCTGCCAACGACAGCATACATCAATTAATTTATACGAAAAATGTCATAAGTTAAATTTGGGTAGGAATACAACTTCCAACTTTCCTCTTAGAGATGCTAACATTATTACGTTATAAGCAACTCAAAATATCGTTTCACTTCCTCTCAACATCACGTGAACCGTGATTTTATATGCGTTATGTTATTTAGAAAGGGAGCTAATAATATTGTAGTTTGACATTATTATAGTCTACGCAATGGGCATTGACTCAATCATAGACGGTAGCCGAACAAAAAAAGAAAACTATTTTTCCGTAATTATCGAAATTAAATATAATCCAGAAAATTAAATATCCTACGTATTTATTTATTTTTTCAATATTTATTAATTAATTGTACGACTTTCGCGTATTCTTGAAAGTATTTCTAAAAGTATTTCTGAAAATATGCTGGATAGGGAAAAATATATTTTGGAAACCAAATGGTTAGCGCAGTCGTTTATAAAATTATTTGAAGAATATCCGTACTTATTCGTATCTAAGCTCTTTTCGCTGTTTTCATGTATATCTCTCTTCCATGATACCTACTCAAAGGGTAAATCCAGTGCCGATTTAAAGATAATCGAATGTGGTTTGGTTACGACATACTATGCTGTGTTTCCATTTGCCTTAGGCAACGTGGGATTGAATTATTAATATTTCATTCTGGTTGCGACATGCACATGCGGCCCTGTTTATAAAGAACAACGTAAGGAAACCGAGAAACTGCGCAGCGAAAAGGAAATTTTCTTCCGTATCGAATGTTTAGCTGGGTTTTTACGTTTCAGTGTTTCAGTCGGATGAATAGAAATTCGATATGAAACAATGTCAACTGGTACAGTCTACTATATTATAAAATTTATCGCACAAGGTGTACATATAAGGTAATACATAAATAACCATTAGCCATAAACAAAATTCACATAAAACTACGATTCCTCAAATTTTCACTATTATTGCAGCATATCATAATTTCAATTTAAAGAGTTGGAACCTCTTCTTTATGTTTCATTATTGCAGTAATCATTCTCAAAATTTTTAGTCATACACGAAGCTCACAAAGAAGAAAAAATTTCTTTTTTCGACGCTGTTATCGCAGTATATCGTAATTTTAATTTACAAGTTGGAACACCGTTTTTACGTTTCAGTGGGCGGTAATAATTCTTAAAATTTTTAGTCATACACAAAACTCACATAAAACCACTTTTTCCCAAATTTTACGACACCGTTATTGCAGCATATTGTAATTTCAATTTACGGACTTGAAACTTTCCTTTTTTTTACGTTTCACTGGACGGTAACGATACTCAAAATTTTTAATCGTACACGGAACTCAAACGAAACCACTTTCTTTCAAATTTTACGACGCTGTTACCGCGACATGTTATAATTTTAATTCACAGCGAAAGAATTAATATTAAAGAAGATACCATCACGAAATTCTAAATCCTACGATATATATCGAATCTCACAAAGAAAGATCCACGATCTGCTAACTAAAGCGGCCGAGTCTCTTTTCTGAAACTTTAAACTTTAAACGAAGAAGAAACAAAACCCTACCCTTCTTTTCTCGTTACCCGCTCGCTATCCTATTTCCAGGCAGAGGAATATTTTTTAACGAGGCAAAAACTTTTCTCGTCTGGTGCAACGAGGAGGATCACATGCGTCTGATATCGATGGAAAAGGGTGGCAATCTGTCGTCCGTGTACTCGAGGCTTGTTAAAGCGGTTTCCGAAATCGGGAAGGAAATACGATTCTCGCGGCACCGTCGGTTCGGCTTCCTCACATTTTGCCCGACCAACCTGGGGACAACCATTAGGGCCTCTGTTCATATCCGCCTTCCCAAATTGAGCGAGAATTATGCGAGATTCGAAGAAATCGCGAACATGTACCATCTTCAGGTGAGAAATAATATCGATCCTACTCTGCTTTTTTTCTTTTTCTACCTTTCTTACTGGATCGTTAAAGAAACTAGTCTACTATACATATAAATGACAGGATTTGAATAATCTTTATTCCAAACAGAATTTGAATAGTCTTCTTTTTCTATTGCAAAGTTTTTCCTTATTTTTATTACATTCTTCAATAACAAAATTGTGAACTTCTGAACGAACGTTGTAATGGAAGTTAGTGGTATATTTATTTCGTCAAGAAGGGATAAAAACAATCTTTGGAATTTCAATGTTAAAAATGTAGTTTTAACTATTATTATATTATGGGAGTCGGATATTTCTAAGGATTTCGTGATATTTCACATGAAGAACATGATAAACGTGGTAAATCTCCACAATTATATTCATTGAAAAGAAAGGACTGCATTACATACATAAATGAATAGGATCATGCGACGTTTATCTTCTTTTACGTAAATGTTTTACATATAAATGCGCACATTTTTCATTACAAAAATATGTAATCATTTTTTCCAGTATGTAAGTAGTATGTTCGAATAATCTCATTGGTGTAGCAAAGAAATGTAAATTGAACGTACGATACAATGACTTCTGAAACTGTTGCGCAGTTCATGATAGCGCAGTTACGAGGCACATAAACAAATAATTTTGAGAAAATATTTTCAACAGAGTTTCGCAGTTTAATCAGTTCAAATGAATTTAATGATATAGATAATGCGTTTAAAAAATCAATTTCAGATTGATCGATCACGCGGCTGTTACGAGTTGCAAAATCGTAAATGGGTAAACAGAGAAATAATTCCACGGTTCCATGTAATTATTATTATCGAACGTTAGTCATCTTTGAAATGCTAATGAAACAAAACGCAACAAGTATTCCTTCGGCCCGGGATCAATGCTAATCGTTCGTACGAAATATTTATATCTTTTGCGCTGAGCGAAGCGGCGATGATGCTTATACAAATCCCAAGTGTATACAACATAAACTATAGTTACGGACGAGCACGTACAAACAAGTACAGTTATGAATATTCCCAGCTTACAGGGGAAATATTTGAACTGGATCTTCGCTGTCTACGGGCGAAGAATCTACGAAACGTAAAAACACACAGTTTTACTTACTACGCGAGTTTATTTATTTTCCTTTTTCCTTTTCAGTTTCAGGTTTATTGTATCTTTTTTCCCTTTCCGCGCGTTTCCTTTTCTTTTTCTTTTTTTTTATTCTATACTACGCGAACGTGTAGCACGGTTTTATTAAATTTCACTGGCACCCCGTGGATAACTATAGCGCGATTAAAATGACAAAATACGCCTGATTCTTCGCAGCAAATATCGAGCTGGAGAAAGAATAACGCGTGCCGAGCGGATTTTAGTCCCGAAGCGTGCATTTTTGAACGCGAGAAAATTTGACTTTGAACGAACTTCCTTCGTAGTTATAAATTCTTTGGAATTTTATTATTGAGCTCAGCTTGTTTAATCCATCTGTGGATTTGGTTTATTGGACGGATTATAATTGATTCATACTACGTGCATCCTTCTGTGGTATCAAATTAAACGATGGTAAAACAATGATCATAAGAGTAATATGTCTTTATTATACGTGTAGTAACATTATATGGATATACAAAGAAATAAAACACGATATTGGTACTAATTAAAGAATATTAAAATGGACGCAAACTTCGTGATTATTAAATTTAACTCCGAGAGACAAGAATAATATAATTTTTAAAATACGTGGAGTTCCATAACGTTCTGGCCATTTTCATCATATTTCTCTTCATTCTCATCATATTTGCTTTGAAAATCATAGTCACGACATCAATCGCTAAATTTTAGCTTTCGACTCGAAAAGTCGAGTTGATTGCATGTCACGAGCGTATAATTAGTTATTTGGACACTACCTCCTTTAGAAAATCTAGAATATTCACCTGTCCTCTTAACACTAAATTTGAAAAATTTAATTTACTTGAATTTCTAATTCGTCGTATTATCAGATCCAACGATGACATTATACCAAATGTTGCGTTGAACGTTATAATTAGATCGGTATCGTGAACTTATTTTACTAGAAAATTGAATGAAAAATTAAACACTACAATTAAATTGTAAATGATAAATATATGGTCGCTTGAATTTCCTTATTTTCATTTGTTTTATTCAATATTTCATTTTGTGGTGACTTGTTTGATGTGTGATCGAGTATTAATTAGCTATTAATATATGTATATTTACGTAATTGTATGCGAATAAATAGATTTTCCGCGCAAAATTCGTAACATATTAAACCGAAAGAATTATTCGTTCGCACGTCATATGTGTCATTACTCAAATAATTATCAAGTCATTTTCAGGTCATTCTTCATGTATACGCGAAAGAATGAAAAATTATTGAAATAACATGACTGGAATAATTTACAATGAACATCGAATAATTATTCACATATCATTATTTAATCCACTACCTTGAGTAAATATTTCTTCCATGCCATTTAAGATACCTTTCAAATTCTAAACTGGATTGATAGATATGCTTTCTACAATATTATAGATAGACGGATTAGTAAATTTATTAGTCAAACATAATCCCGTAAGGATAAGAAGTAATAATATTGTTAGTAAGGGATAGAACGTTGCTAACTCAATAGAAGTTGCAAAAAAAGCATAAATTAAATAAGACAATCAAAGAAAACAAAATATTAATTCAATGTCTGAAATCATACTAAAATTAATATGGCGACTTACAACAGTAAATATATCAGTAATTTATGAAATTATTACATTCTTAATTTCGTTAGAATGTATTACGTGATATTATATTACAATATATTATATTACGCCGTATTATAACACATTATGCTATATTACGTTATACTATAATACATTATACTATATTACGTTATATCATATCACGTTATATTATTTCATGCTATACTATATTACTATACTATATGTATTATATTACGCTATATCATATTAAAGTATACCATATTGCTTTGTATAACATTACGTTACACTATATTATGTCGTATTATATTACGTTATATTATACCATGTTTTATTATATTACACTATATTATATTATCATATACTGTATTATATTGTGTTGTATAATGTAATATTATATTACCGTATATTGTATTACATTATGTTATATTGCGTATTATCATATCACGTTACTATTATCTTTGTGTTACTATTCACTCTGTGATATTGTATAACATTGCATTATATTACATCATATTTTATTACATTATGTTACATTATATCATATCATGTTATGTTATATTACGCTTTATCATAATATGAGCGCAGAAGTGACATCTAATGACGACAAAGGGATAAAGTGGATAAACAGTGCAGTTGTCAGTGAGCAGTCACCAGTAGGAGACATGAGTGGGGAGATGTGAAGAAGTCGCTAATCAAGTTAATAAACGAACAGTTGAAGAAAGCACCGACTAATCATTTTGCACTTTCCACAATCTACTGCGCAGTCATACTGTATTACGCTTCATTATATAACCACATATTATAACACGTAATAGTATGTTACTAAATATTGCGTTAAAACACATTACACGGTATTACATAACCTTAGATTACAGTACTTTATATTACAATACGTGGTATTAAAATACGTTATAATATATTACTATACAATATACTACGTTCTATTATATTACGTTGCATTGCACTGCGTAATATTGTGCTATGTTATAATATATTAAGTTATACTCATATCGTTACATTATATTACGATATACAGAATAATGAAACATTATACTACCTTATAATGTATATCGTTGTATAGTAATACGGTATAATGCATTACGATATATAGTACTAACTAATATAACATTAGGATATATTACATTACCTAATGTAGTAATACGATCTCTATATTACGTTGCATAACATTACGTTATAACGTATTCTGTAATAATATACGTAATAAGGTTTTATGTCATAACTCTCATTAGTTATACGTTATAACATACTATGTTATCTAATATTACCTTATATTGTACTGCGTTATAATCTATTATATTACAATAGAATTCCGTTACATAGTACTAAGTTATATACAATTCAGTTGTAACGCATTCTGTTATACAGTATTACACAACATAGCGTTATGTTATATAGTATTCCGTCAAATAGTATTAAAGTATAACGTATACAGTTAAACAGTAATACGGAATAACGTATAACCAAATACAGTATTATATTATAACCTATAACGTTATGAAGCATTACGTTCTTACCTATAACGTTAAATAATATTACGAAGTAATCTATTATGTTATACATTGTAATGATGTATAGAATTATTTTATATAGAATCACGTTGCATAGTATTACGATACATAGCATTACGATTAAATGTATAACGTCCATAGCACTATTATATAACGTAATACATTATATGAGATTACGTTATATAGTTTTACGTTATATCGTATTACAATGTATAGGGTTAGGATGTGCAGTATTACGTTATGAGATAAGTACGTTATATAGTATTACATTACATTATTATATAGTAACATGTAATAACATATTACCCAAATATTATAAGAGTATAACGTATGACGTTATATGCAATTATGGTAAAACGCATTACGCTATATAGCAATACAGCATAACGTATTACGATGTAACGTAATACGTAATATATAGTATAACGCAATACCATACAACGTTATACGTTATAACGTAATACCATATAATGTTATACGTTGTAACGTAATACTATATAACATTATACGTTATAAGGTAATAACATATAACGTTATACGTTATAAGATAATACCATATAACGTTATAGGTTATAAGGTTATACCATATAACGTTATACGTTGTAACATAAAACTATATAACGTTATGCGTTATAACGTAATACTACCTAACGTTATCCGACATAAGGTAATACCATATAACGTTATACGTTATAAGCTAATACCATATAACTTTATACGTTATAACGTAATACTACGTAACGTTATACGTTATAACGTATTACAATATAACGTTATACGTTATAAGCTAATACCATAAAACGTTATACGGTATAACGTAATACCATACAACGTTATACGATATAAGGTAATACCATATAACGTTATACGTTATAAGCTAATACCATATAACTTTAAACGTTATAACGTAATAACGTACGTAATGTTATACGTTATATCGTAATACAATATTACGTTATACGTCATAACGTAATACCATATAACGTCATACGTTATAAGCTAATACCATTTAACGTTAAACGTTATAACGTAATACTACGTAACGTTATACGTTATAACGCAATATAATACATCGTTATACGTTATAAGGTAATACCATATAACGTTATACGTTATATCGTAATACAATACAATGTTATACGATATAACGTAATACCATATAACTTTATACGTTATAAGATAATACAATATAACGTTATACGTTATAACGTAATACCATATAACGTTATACGTTATAAGCTAATACCATATAACGTTATACGTTATAAGGTAATACCATATAACGTTGTACGTTATAAGCTAATACCATATAACGTTATACGTTATATCGTAATACAATATAACGTTATACGTTATAACGTAATACCATATGACATAATACGTTATAAGCTAATACCATATAACGTTATACGTTATAACGAAATACAACGTAACGTTATACGTTATAACGTAATACAATATAACGTTATACGTTATAACGCAATACCATATAACGTTATACGGTGTAAGGTAATGCCATATAACGTTTTACGTTATAACGTAATACTACGTATCGTTATACGTTATATCCTAATACAATACAACGTTATACGTTATAAGGTAATACCATATAACGATATACGTTATAAGCTAATACCATATAACGTTATACGTTATAAGCTAATACCATATAACGTTATACGTTATAAGCTAATACCATATAACGTTAAACGTTATAACATAGTACAACGTAACGTTATACGTTATAACGTAATACAGTATAACGCTATACGTTATAACGTAATACCATACAACGTTATACGCTATAACGCAATACCATATAACGTTAAACGTTATAACGTAATACTACGTAATGTTATACGTTCTAACGTAATACAATATAACGTTATACGTTATAAGGTAATACCATATAACGTTATACGTTATAAGATAATACCATATAACGTTAAACGTTATAACATAGTACAACGTAACGTTATACGTTATAACGTAATACAGTATAACGTTATACGTTATATGGTAATACCATATAACGTTATACCTTATAAGACAATACCATATGACGTTGAACGTTATAACGTAATACTACGTAACGTTATACGTTATAACGTAATACAATATATCGTTATACGTTATAAGGTAATACCATATAACGTTATACGTTATAAGCTAATACCATATAACATTATACGTTATAAGCTAATACCGTATAACGACATACGTTATAACGTCATACTATCTAAAGTTATCTGTTATAAGGTAATACCATATAACGTTATACGCTATAAAGTAATACCATATAACGTTATACGTTATAAGCTAATAACATATAACGTTATACGTTATAAGCTAATACCATATAACATTATACGTTATAACGTAATACTACCTAACGTTATCCGATATAAGGTAACACCATATAACGTTATACGTTATAAGCTAACACCATATAACGCTATACGTTAGAAGGTAATACCATAAAACGTTATACGTTATAAGCCAATACCATATAACGTTATACGTTACAACGAAATAACATAAAACGTTATACGTTATAACGTAATGCCATACAACGTTATACGCTATAACGTAATTCCATATAACGTTATACGTTATAAGCTAATCACATATAACGTTATACGTTATAAGCTAATACGATATAACGTTATACGTTATAAGCTAATACCATATAACGTCATACGTTATAACGTAATACTACCTAACGTTATCCGATATAAGGTAATACCATACAACGTTATACGCTATAACGTAATACCATATAACGTTATACGTTATAAGCTAATCACATATAACGTTATACGTTATAAGCTAATACCATATAACGTTATACGTTATAAGCTAATACCATATAACGTTATACGTTATAACGTAATACTACGAAACGATATACGTTATAACGCAATATAATACATCGTTATACGTTATAAGGTAATACCGTCAAACGTTATACGTTATATGCAAATACCATATAACGTGATACGATATAAGTTAATACCATATAACGTTATACGTTATAACGTAATACTACGTATCGTTGTACGTCATATCGTAATACAATATAACGTTATACGTTATAACGTAGTACAATACAACGTTATACGTTATAAGGTAATACCATATAACGTTAAACGTTATAAGCTAATACCATATAACTTTATACGTTATAACGTAATACTACGTATCGTTATACGTTATAACGTATTACAATATAACGTTATACGTTATAAGCTAATACCTTAAAACGTTATACGGTATAACGTAATACCATACAACGTTATACGTCATAACGTAATACCATATAACGTCATACGTTATAAGCTAATACCATTTAACGTTAAACGTTATAACGTAATACTACGTAACGTTATACGTTATAACGTAATACAATATAACGTTATACGTTATAACGCAATACCATATAACGTTATACGGTGTAAGGTAATGCCATATAACGTTTTACGTTATAACGTAATACTACGTATCGTTATACGTTATTTCGTAATACAATACAACGTTATACGTTATAAGGTAATACCATATAACGATATACGTTATAAGCTAATACCATATAACGTTATACGTTATAAGCTAATACCATATAACGTTATACGTTATAACGTAATACCATACAACGTTATACGGTATAACGTAATACCATATAACGTTATACGTTGTAACGTAATACTATATAACGTTATAAGTTATAACGTAATACCATATAACGTTATACGTTATAAGGTAATACCATACAACGTTATACGTTATAAGCTAG